>OX101792.1:23210278-23318937 GCA_944452715.1 Ophion slaviceki
CCAATCAAAAATATCCTACGTCATTGTAGAGTAAATATATTCAAGAGTACTCAGTTCAAATTTCAAGTTAATCGGATAATTGCTCTTTGAGTTACAATGTCAGCAAATTTGAAAAATCTCATTTCGAGAAAAACGCGTTTAAAGATTTAACTATCGATTTTTGGAAGATAAAATGATAGATATACGGCCTTGAAATTTTTGCAGGATATTTTTGAAAGTATAAACTGTCGAAAACGATTTTTTTAAAGTGTCACACTGGTATAGCCCCTTAACGTAAGAGGTAAACGAGTTAGTACGTAATTTGGGGAAGTTTTCCAAAAATCATACAATGATAACTCGAAATCCTTAGATTTTCGACTAAGGTAACCTAGGTTAGATATGTTTCTAGCGCGGTGACCTACCACCCCCTTAAGGCTTTGCATCGACCTTCCTAACACCCTGTATACACTTATATGGACGAGCACAAAGTACTGTACTTCGCCGCCGTCTAGCTTTTTTAGTATAATGGAGCAGGGCGAACAAGCCTTATAAACGAAGGTTCCGAAAGGCAGAGAGGGCACACGATGGTAACGGCGATCGTCGAAAAAACGGTGACGAGCCGATGATACCGCGCTCTCGTATACCAACTCCGCAGGGGCACGTTTTCTCTTCTTTCGTCTCCCTTCTCCTTGTTCTCTCGCGTGCTTTTTTGCTCCCTCGTTCGATTTTTCATTCATTCGTCTTCGTCAATCACGTAGGTAGCAGACGACAATGAGGTCCCGCTTTGGGGTGGCTACGGGCACACGATGGAGATCCATGAATTTCAATCGCACTGCGATAAACAGCGGATCTCATTCGGTTTTCTGGTAGGTCGCTGGCGAGAGGTTCACACGATAGTTGGATAGTTGTCTTTGGGTGTGATTATTATTTTTTTTGTGGTAGCAGGGTTTGAGTTGGGAAATTTGGTAGAAATCCACGGAATTTGTCTGTAATTTTGGATTTTTTTATCGGCTGTGCAATATTGTCGGACGATGAGAAATTCGTTTTTTTTTTTTTTAAATCTGTCGATGTCCAGGAACACGTGGATACGTGGATTTTAGGTATAGGAAATCTCACGGTACGTTATTGGATGGATTTGTCCCCGATCATGGTACCGAAGCTTGCGTCGTTGGAAGACAACGAAAATACTATTTTTTTTACCATCCAATTTTTTTGCCACATTTGCGATGCGAGAATCACCGATACATTTTTAAAGACCCTCAGGGATCGGTCAATTAAGCAAGTTGGAGCTTAATGACGGTAGATGAATTTTTTCGTCAATGAACCTCGACAAAATGCACACGAGGTATACATTTATTCCGTAGATTCTAATTTTTCATAAAATGTATAATTAGAGGCCAAAATAATGCATTTTTATTACGTAAATATGAAAAACTTTTGTTTTACTTCCAATTTGAAAAAGTATAGCATTATCGATGATTATTATGAAAAAAACTGCGTCAACGAATGTTTTGTACAATTCAGAATGGAATTTTGAGTAATCTATAATTATGCCTATGTATATTTATGTCACGAGATTATTATTACCATTAATTAAGGTCTTAGGCCACTGTAACGGGTATAAAATCATGTGCGAATTTAACAATTTTTTTTTCGTATGAAAAAGTGATTCACTCATAAAATGAATCAGATATCTATTTAGTATGAATATCAAGCTGTTAGAAAATATTATATATATATTTTTGTTTCGATGGCCAAAATGGCCTACTATTAATATTTTTTTTCGTTATCTTTTTTTTAGACGCTCCGCGGCGTGACATTTAGCATCCACAATATTTTACCTAGAACAAAAAACAAAAATTCTCGTCAATCTACATTAGAATACCTGGAGAAGTACGTACGGAATTTAAAAAATATTGTTTTATTCAAAAGTTGTAGGTATTTGAACTTAAGAAATGAATTTTCAGTGAAAAATTTCGTTATAACTGCTCTAAACTGCTCATAAAATGAAAAGTTTTCGATTAATCAGAAATTCCGTACGTACTTCTCCGCGAAATGCAACTAGGAACATAACATTTAAATTTGAAGTGCATCGAGTGAAAATTGTTGAAGTTATTTGTCACGCCAATTGGAAAAAAGCTGTTTCGAGAAGTTTGGACGAGTCGGCCATTTTGTACATCGAAAAAAAATATATATATTTTCCAACAACTTGATATTTATACTAAATAGATGTGTAATTAATTTAATACGTTCATGACTTTTTCACACGAAAAAAAAATTGTTAAATTCGCACATGATTTTCCACCCGTTACTGTGCCCATCAATATCTACAATATAAACCTATCAAAAAAATTAATAAAGTAGCCTTTTTTGTGTCTAAAGTGAGAAGACCCCTTAAGCCTGAAAAAAGAATTTAAATAGCAACAAAAAAAATGAAAAAAAAAAAAGAAAAAAAAACGATGCCTCCCTGTTTTTTTTTCTTCCAATCAATTCTGATCTTCCTCTCGAGACATAGCGCGATCTCCAAGTCACGTGCCACTGTCTATGTTTCAGGAATAATCGGCGGGAGTTCCGTCGCGGGGATTCTTCGCGGAGCAGGAGAGCGCGAATCTCGTAGGATCGCAGCGTGTCGAAGGAGTCACGTACGTTCGATCGATATCTCGAGTCTCGATCGTATCGTGAAATATCGCGACGCAATCACCACCCCTTTGCGGGGCTGGTGTTTAAGAGTTTAGTGCCGCGGCGATGGTGGCAGCTGCCACCGCTACGGCCACCGCCACTGCCTGTGTGGTGGCCATGCAGGACCGCCAGGACATTCCCACGCAGTTCAATCAAGTGAGTATCCCCTTGAACTTGGCCGAAATGCGAAACGACGAACGACAATTTCGACGTTTGGGAGAGTTGATTGGGATGGGCGGGTAGAAAGGGCGCGTGTTGACTAATCGAATCGAATACAGATGCAGAGCCAGCATGGAATACCCCATCAGTCTTACAATACTGGTGGTTACGCTCAGAGAGGACCAATGACGGGAATGGGCCCCGTTGGAATGAGCAATTTCAACGGTATGGGCACGATGGGCCCGTCCGTACACGCTATCAATTCCATGAACACGATGAACATGCATCCCATGGCGATGGGCAGCATGAACGGTATGAACGGCATGACCCCCATAAACTCCATCAACAACATGGGCAACATGGCGATGAACAATATGATGGGAGCCAACAACATGCAGATGAACAAAATGAGCATGCAGGTGAGTATTTCGATGAATGTTGGGACGGTGAATAAACTCTCGATTTTCAAGTTGTAAGCTTGTTTAGGATGGTAACGCATCTATAAAGATGACATCTGTAATGTTGAAGTTTGCATCTTTGGAACGCCACGAAATGTTATTTTTACTTGATTTTACAAATTTTCGTTGACAATTCTGAGCTATTAATGTCTCGCGATCATTTTTTAAGGATGTATGGCAACTAAGTTATTTACTACTGTTCGAATTGAAACTCACTGATATTGTAAAGGAAAATATCGAGAACTTTTTGAGATTAAAAAAACAAAATTTGCCCACGTGAATGCTGAGATAAACGAATTCAAAGTTGGGTCATTTAACACGGGGAACATAGGACTGTACGTCCAAAATTCCCTTTACATTGGCAAAAAAGGTATTTCCGGAGTACTCTTTTGTAAAAAAAAACTTTTGTGCGGTATCGCTGTAATATGCATGATACGTTAAAAAAAAAATCGACATGTGCCCATATATTTTGCGAGATATTGCGAGCTAAATGGGACCGTTTTCGTATTTCTTTAGCTCGTATGTCGTAACCACGACAACGTCAGGGAAAACGTACATCAAATCAGCAACTAAATTTGCAGTTAAAAATTGAAAATTCTTCTTTCTGTACCGCATGTTTTACTTTGAGCTGTGGTAAATCTCCTTTTTAGCTTCAATGAATACTACAATTATTTTATTTAGTCTTTAAATGCGATTTTTGCAAATTGCATAATCAGTTCTGTAACGACTCTGCAGTAGCTGCCATACATCCTTAACCTCGTTATTTAGCTATCTACAATTCAAATGTGAAAAATATGATTTTCGATACTAGTAAAAATGAGGAGGCAAAAAATCGTTGAATTCCAGCGATGCTAACTTCAGGCCCATTCTATAAAGCAGAGCTGGGCGTAATTCTATTTATAAATACGAATACGAATTTATTCACATCGCGATTTTCATGGGAATATAAATACAAATTTATTCATACTTCACTTATTTGTATTCACATGCATGCATGGAAATACAATTGTATTCGCAAATATTCTGAATATAGAAATAAATTCACAGAAAAAATTGTGAATATTCACAAAAAGTGTGAATATTTACAAGAAATCCTGTAAATTGAAAAAAATCACATCAATATCTGTGAATGCAAATGTATCCGCAAAAAATTGTAAACACAAATAAATTAGCAAAATAAGTTGTGAATTTTTTCGTACTTAAGACAAAGTAGAATGAAATTCACAATGATTAGATTAAAATTTACATCGAACGTGAGTTCTTACGCGTTTTGAGAGAAAACATTGCGTCGAGGCAAAGAAATTTTTGCAAAAAAAGTTGCGAGTTTCAAATATTACATTATAAATATGAGAAAATTCACAAAGTGAGTTGTGAATTTCCTCAAGTTGAAGAAAATTAAAATCGAATTCACGACAATTATATTAAAATTTACATCACAAGTGAGTTCTTACGTATTTTGAGAGAAAACATTGTGTTGAGGCGATGTTTTCTCTCCAAATACGTACGAACTCACTTTTGGTGTAAATTTTAATCCAATCATTGTGAATTCGATTTTAATTTGTCTTAAATACGAAAAAATTCATAACTTATTTTGTGAATTTTTTTGTATTTACAATGTTTGTGAATACATTTTCATTCACAGATTGTGATGTGATTTTTTTTTAATTCGCAGGATTTTTTTTTGTAAATATTCACATTCTTTGTGAATTTTCACAATTTTTCTGTGAATTTATTTGTATGTTCAGAATATTTGTAAATACAATTGTATTTGTATGCATGCATGTGAATGCAAATAAGTGAAGTATGAATAAACTTGTATTTATATTCACATGAAAATCACAATGTGAATAAATTCGTATTTATAAATAGAATTACGCCCAACTCTGCTATAAAGAAGTACTATAAGCAAACTTGAAATTCTGTGTAGGTCGTTTCGCCGAAGTGCAAACAATTTTTTTTTCTTCGAAGTGTTGAATATGTCAAATTTCGCGCCAAAAAACGAATATTTGCGAGGAATTTTACTGTACTAGTAGTCCATGTACTGTATTGTAGTCTATTCACAAAAAAATCTGCAGCTGAAGCACACAGAATTCTTATTGAGACTTACGGCGACCATGCTCTGTCGGAAACAACATGCTGAGATTGGTTTAGACGCTTCAAAGGGGCCGGGTTGAAATTCTGAACTTTGAATGATCAGAACGCTCAAAACGCCCAAAAAATTCTACCCCGAAAGATCAAAACTCCGAAAGAGTTTTACACGAAAGACCAAAACTTCGAAAATCTGAACACCGTCACAATAATTCGGCTACGGAAGTTTTAAAAGTTTCAAAATTTTCAATAAATCGACGAATTATTTTAAGAATTTTTATTTATTAAGAAGTGATTTTACGTAAATTTTAAAATTTGTCTACACAATGTTATACGTTCTACATCATTTACAGTCAACTGTGTAGACTTTCGCTGGCATAATCTTGACGAACCTTGTAATTTCGGAACATCAAAATTAGGAATTTTAAACTGTCGGCGCATTCAAAGTTCGAAATTTCAACCCGGCCCTCATGTCAAGATCATGCCAGCGAAAGTCTACACAGTTGACTAAATTATGTAGAACGTATAACATTGTCTAGACAAATCTCAAAATTGACGCAAAATCACTTCTTAATAAAAAAAAAATCTTCAAATAATTCGTCGATTTATTGAAAATTTTGAAACTTTTAAAATTTCCACAGTCGAATTGTTTTGACGGTGTTAAGATTTTCGGAGTTTTGGTCTTTCGTGTAAAATTCTTTCGGAGTTTTGAGCGTTCTGACCATTAAGGGGCTATACCAGTGTGAACGCTTGAAATTTTGGTGATTTTCGGGAATTTTTTGGAAGAAAAGTACTCAATTGAATGTTTCGGAAAATTAAGAATATATTTGGCTATATTTGACCTATATTGCATAATTTTTTTCATAGAAAAATATTGAGATCCAAGCGACTTATGCGCTGCCTTCGGAGGCGCCAAAAAAAAAGTTCCTCCACTGCTGACACGATTCCGGCCGATTGAGTAGCTGAAACCGAAAAAGGAAAAAATGTCGTTAAACTGGAAGGTATTTCCTGTACAATGACGTAGGATTTTCGAAAAATATCAAAATCTAACAAAATGGCGTAGTTATGAAGAAAAGTCTGTTTTCTTGCCTATAAAATGGTCGTTTTTTTCAATGCCAAATCGTCAATTTTCATCCAATCAAAAATATCCTACGTCATTGTAGAGTAAATATATTCAAGAGTACTCAGTTCAAAGTTCAAGTCAATCGGATAATTGCTCTTTGAGTTACAATGTCAGCAAATTTGAAAAATCTCATTTCGAGAAAAACGCGTTTAAAGATTTAACTATCGATTTTTGCAAGATAAAATGATATTGATATAAATGATATAATTGATAATGATATTCTTGAAAGTATAAACTGTCGAAAAAGGCAATAAAAAAAATCGATTTTTTAAAGTGTCACACTGGTATAGCCCCTTAAAAGTTCGGAATTTCAACCCTGCCCCATCTTGAATTTCGGAACATCTTGAAATTCGGAATCTTAAACCGTCGAAGCATTCAAAGTCCGGAATTTCAACCCGGCCCCTGATTTAGAAGCTTCAAAAATAATGATTTCGATGTGTGGAATTGGAGGCTTTCATGAAGAATGTCAGACTAGCTGAACTTGCAGAATCATTGGGAGTTGATCACACAACAGTTTGAAAACGTTCGAAAGCGTTAGAAATCGTTTTTTAAAATAAAGCATTAAATTTCACGAAAACGCAGCGAGAACTTATTCAACATACAAATATTTTCGTGGCGAAACGAGCCTCGTTCCGCCGCGTTTAAAGATTTAACTATCGATTTTTGCAAGATAAAATGATATTGATATAAATGATATAATTGATAATGATATTCTTGAAAGTATAAACTGTCGAAAAAGGCAAAAAAAAAAGATTTTTTGAAAGTGTCCCACTGGTATAGCCCCTTAAAAGTTCGGAATTTCAACCCTGCCCCATCTTGAATTTCGGAACATAGAAATTCGGAATCTTAAACCGTCAGAGCATTCAAAGTTCGGAATTTCAACCCGGCCCCTGATTTAGAAGCTTCAAAAATAATGATTTCGATGTGTGGAATTGGAGGCTTTCATGAAGAATGTCAGACTAGCTGAACTTGCAGAATAATTGGGAGTTGATCACACAACAGTTTGGAAACGTTCGAAAGCGTTAGAAATCGTTTTTTAAAATAAAGCATTAAATTTCACGAAAACGCAGCGAGAACTTATTCAACATACAAATATTTTCGTGGCGAAACGAGCCTCGTTCGTGCACGAAAAAAGAACCTGTCTCCATTCTCCGAACCGCTCGATTCACGGTTATATTTTTTTTTTCTCTCTGGCGACGATAAAGCAGCAAGCCCAAGCCCAACAAGCCTATCCGAGAAGATTGGCACCGTATCCTAACCCGGCTATGCACATGGTCCAGAAGAGGCAGCATCATCAGCAGCAGCAGCAACAGCAGCAGCAACAACAGCAGCAGCAACAGCAGCCACAAATATCCTACGCCGGTGGAAATCCCGGCAGTATGCAGCCCGGATTCAGCAGCATGTCAGCCGGACAATATCCGAACAGTTATCCGGGTGCCAGAGCGAACTTTCAGCCTCAGTACCCGGCGATGCAGCCGATGAATCCGGCCGCCACGGGCTTCGGCCCCGGTGGCATGATACGCGGCACCAACATGAGGCAAACCGCACCCGTTTACAATCCGGCGAGCTCGCAAAACGGCCAATATGGCTACGGGACGAGCGTCGGGGGTGCGCCTGTCAGTATGGGACCAACGACCGCTGGCAATCAATTCGTCAGCCATCAGGCACCTAACGCCGGCTACGTCAGCGGCGCCAACTCTTATCCAGTAGCGAGTAGTCAGTATCAACAGGAGGTACCTACCATGAGGACGACGCCGGGAAACAACATGAACTATCAGCACAGTCCTATCCCTGGTAATCCAACCCCACCTCTCACGCCTGCCACCAGTATGCCACCTTACATTAGCCCCAATCCAGACATCAAACCCAATTTCAGTGATATCAAGTCTCCTGTCAATATTCAAAGTAAGTGCGATTACTCACTTTACGAATTGCAATGAATATTTTGTGATTTTTCGACGTGGATTGAATTGCTTTGAACATTGTGGAGTTAATATATTCAAGAGTACTCGGTTCAAATTTCAAGGCAATCGGATAATTGCTCTTTGAGTTACAATGTCAGCAAATTTGAAAAAAACCTCATTTCGAGAAAAAAACGTTTTTAAAGATTTAACTATCGATTTTTGGAAGATAAAATGATATAAATGATAATGATATTCTTGAAAGTATAAACTGTCGAAAAAGGCAACTAAAAAAATCGTTTTTTTTAAGTGTCACACTGGTGCCCCTTAAGTATGAAACGTAAACTGTTACAGTAATTAAATCATAGCCATACATCGAGATATAAAACATTTCTATCACATCGAGAATTGGAAAATTTCATATCCCGTCTCTAATTGTCCGATTTTCAATAATTACTCACGTCGCACTTTGGTGATTTTATTTATTTTTCCAGAAGACGACGAGTTGAGATTGACATTCCCCGTTAGGGATGGCATAATTCTTCCGCCCTTTCGCCTTCAGCACAATTTGGCTGTGAGCAACCACGTTTTCCAGTTAAAATCGACGGTACATCAAACGCTGATGTGGCGCTCGGATCTCGAGCTTCAATTGAAATGTTTTCATCACGAGGATCGACAGATGAACACGAATTGGCCGGCCAGCGTCCAGGTGTCCGTCAACGCGACTCCACTCGTCATCGACCGGGGCGAGAACAAATCGTCTCACAAACCCCTCTATCTCAAAGACGTTTGCCAGTCGGGAAGGAATACGATTCAAATCACCGTTTCCGCTTGTTGTTGCGTGAGTACCGCTAAACCTACAGATGTAACGTTGAATATCGAAAAAAACCGAGTTTTACGAGAAACAATACACAATATATGTCTTCACGCGGCAATGATTTCAAACAGTTGGTAAACATGTTTTTTTTCGTCATCTTTTGCAGTCGCACCTCTTCGTCCTCCAATTAGTCCACAGACCGAGCGTGCGTAGCGTTCTTCAAGGATTGTTACGGAAAAGATTGCTAACCGCCGAGCATTGCATAACGAAAATCAAGCGAAATTTCAATAACACGATGTCGAACAACGGCATGCAAGCTGATAAAGACGTTGTCGAGCAAACCGCGCTGAAGGTAAGGAAAGAAAATGCTCGCTATTGATATTGAGGAGAATCTTTTTTTATTGATTTTTTGGTTGCCTCGAAAGGACTATTGCAAAAATAGATACGTCAATAAACTTTTGTATTTAAAAAAAGGAATAATAAGCAGAACTGATATTCAATATTCATATTCAATTATTATTCGCAATAGATAATTATGCCCATAAAATATAATATAAAAAATGGACACGTAATGATTATATATTCATTTGTAAATTGATATGTATCGTGCCAATGATTCAGTTCTTTTTTCTATCATTTACTTAGAAATCTATACGCATACAATGGCAAAACGTTACGTGAATATTTAATTTATCGGACGTCCATATATATATATATATATATATATATATATATATATATACATTTTTAATTAATAATGCATTTGACAAATATGTATTATTAAATTGTTATACATAATCATTGAAAAAATAATCAATAACTAAGTACTCGATATATATAAAGGGAGGAAATTACTGTGACGGGCTGAAAAATGCCGTCTTCCCGATTTTTTTTATCGACTAGATTATTTATTTGGGATTTGGAAATAAAGTAAGTTATTAGGCATATATTGAACAAATATCGTGTAAATTTTTAGTTAAAAAAATTAAAAATTAACAACGTTACTGAGGTAAAATAGAGCCGCTGTAAAAAAAAGTCGTCCAACGGCAGGCTCGACAATGGTTGATCTAAAAAATAAAAATAAAAAGTGTCATAATCTATATAAATGTAGTTTTCGTCGCACGTAGGCGATTTTCGATAAAAATAAAATAAATTCACAAAATCGCGGGTGTTAGAAAAAAGTGTAATTTTGACGAGATTTTTACTTATATGCGGGAGCTTCAAAATACAAAACTTCGAGATAAAAATACGGCTACGTACAACGAGCTGCAGTTACGGGAATTTTGGTTTTTAAAATTGAAAATCGGACAATTATAGCTACAATTCCGGCCAGGTCGAGAAAAACGCGATTGAAAGTTTTAATCCACGTAAATCATTGCACTAAGTACCTGCTGTAACTAAATCGTCTGTAACTTGGTCAAATTTCAATATCTAAACTCGATTTTTTTTTGCACATATTCTTCAATATGTATACTGTGAGAAAATGCCAAAAAATCGATATTTTTAACCCGTCACGACGGTGTCCCGCCTCAAAGATTCCACGATAATTTTTCCAACGACAATTCCATTTTTCTACACGATCGAATTTGTTCCAGGTATCCCTAAAATGTCCAATCACCTTCAAGCGGATTACATTACCGGCGAGAGGGCACGACTGCAAGCATATACAGTGCTTCGATCTCGAGTCTTATCTGCAATTGAATTGCGAGCGTGGTTCCTGGAGGTGCCCGGTTTGCACGTGAGTATTTTTCGTCGCCCCAGAGATCCGGAAAAAAAAAAAACACAAATCCCGATAAATGATAACGTTGCCTAATTTGTTCGTTCTCGTTTCGCCGACAGAAAACCAGCGCAGCTCGAAGGTCTCGAGGTGGACCAATACATGTGGAGTATTCTAAACACAACGGAGAGCACATCGGAAGTGGAGGAAGTGACGATAGATCCAGCGGCGAATTGGAAAGCAGCGAAAAACATGACGAGCATAAAGTCTGAGGAGGAGAGCAACGATTGCAAGAGAATGACTAAAGCAATGTCACCGGGCAGCATGAACATGCCGACGATGAACAATTGGGACATGACCCAAGCTATGAGTCCTTACCTACCACCGGATATGAACAGTATCGTCAGCGGCTCCATGATGAACAATTCGACACCCTCGAATTATCCAAGCAACAACGTAAATCATCGAAATTCGTCGGGCAGCTACGACATTAACGCCGGCACAACGACCACCACCACGAATACCACGAGTACCGGCAATAACGAGTACGTCAATGGCTCGGGCCCTCTGTCACATCTGAGCGAGTCCGTCAATTCCCTCGATCCTCTCAACGCTATGGAAAAATCACTGAACGATCAGGTACGTTTCTGACGATGGATTTTAACGAGCCAGTCCACTTTGGAGCCACGCAAAAAAGGCTATTTTCGAGATTTTTTTCGGAGGATTTTATAAAAGATATGAATATAAAAGTTTTTGGGCTTGATAAATAGTCTTAAAATACATTAAATTTTTTTTTTATTCATTTTTAAGTACAAAAACTATACTTTAACGTAACGCCTCAAAAATAGGTGGGCTAAATCAAAGTCCATTAGATTCAGTATGACACCAACTACAAAATGACCCTCGGATATAAAGTTTTATCAAAAGATAAAAAAATGGCAGATGAAAAACGAAAAAAGTACAAAAAAAAACGCGTTTTTCTCGCAGTTTTTCGCAAAAAAAGAGTAAAAATCAAAATTTTGCGAATCATGTTTATAATATGTGGTTCAAATGTCAAGAGAATCGGTTTATTAGTTTTAGAGATACGATGGAGCTGGATTTTGAAAACGGTGTTTCGAGAAAAACGTGTTTGAAGTTTATACTATAAAAACTCTTACCTAAACTCAATCGGCAATTCCCGCACCGTACAAAATCCCTTCTGATTGCTCATCATCGTCGATTTCTTCAAGTCTTGCTTGCTTTCGATTTTTTGAAATTTTCAAAGTGGACTGGCCCCTTAATATTAATTCTCAAACTGTTCAAAGGACGGGTAAAACACGTAAATTAGCTTGCAAGGAACATTGGTGTTCGCCTTCCATTTTGTTGAAACTCGTGTATGTGGTAGAGCCTTTTTTTATCGGCGAAGAAACTTAAAAAATTGCCCATCTCCATGATTTTCTCTAAAAGGAAAGATTTCTTCGCCATTTTTGAGACTTGGGGTATGTTTTAGTACTACAAAAGTGGTAATAAAGTAGTAATAAATAAAATAAAGAAATACCAAGTAACAGCCAAAAGGCCGTTGCATGGTATTTTTTTATTTGATTAATCTTTAAAAATGGCGGAGCTATGGCACGGTCTTCTTAACGCGTTGCGGCGGATGTTGTCAGACGGCGTGACACGTAGCGCCGGCGAGATTAATCTGACAGAAACCAACGAAGATTTCTCTTGCATTGACACTCATACGCGGAATATGAACCAAGAAAAAGTGAAAAATGTTGAAAATTCACGAAATGGTACGCTTAGAAACAAAAAGATTACATTTTACAAACAAAAATGGTACATTTTGCGATGAAAAAATACTTTTTATTTTTATTTTCAATAAAATTTAGGGTCATGTTTTAGACAATGAGGTTAGAAAGATGTATACTTAATTTCATCAGTATCGGTGGATTAGTTCTTTAGATCACGCCAGTTTCGAAACTGTATATTAGAAAACCGTGCCACACCTCCGCCATTTTTAAAGATCGATAAATAAATAAAATAACATGCAACGGCCAAACGTAGTAATAAAATATACCCTAGGTCTCAAAAATAGTGAATAAATCTTTCCTTTAAACAAAGATCAATTTTTTCCTCGCTTGAAGGTATTTTGCTCCCTAAAGGGGTGCAACCATCCCTTCGAGTGCAGAATGTCAAGAGTCAATTTTGCCCACAAGAGATCCACCGATTTTTGTGCAAGAAAAAACGAAAATGTTTCTATCTAAAAACGTAAATATACGTATCCAATCGTTTTTGATTCTTTGTAAACGAGTTTCGACAAAAATCAACGGCTGACACCAAAGTGACGTCTCCTGTTAGAAGCAGCAATGGATTATCCATTTTGGTTGATTAAAACCTTGACTAAACGTGTTTTTCTCGGTTTCTCGCGTTTCGTAGATGCCTCACACTCCGCACACACCTCACACGCCCCATACACCGCACACACCCGGCGGTGGAAACAGCGGGCCTCCAAGTGTACCACCGGCGTCTCAAGAATCCACCGGAAATCACAACACCTCCGGCAATACGAGTACAAATATCAACAACGACAGTGCGGACATACCGTCCGACTTGAATTTCGATCCAGCAGCCGTTATCGACGGCGAAGGCACCGGCCAGGAAGCGTTAAACGTGAGTACACGAATCGAACAGTAATTTCCTATCTATATTGAGAAAACGTGGAATAGAAAAATTATTTCTGTTTGATTGGCGGAAAAAAATTGCCAGAGATTTCCTAATTATATTTTCGCCTCAATAAGAGTTCAGACTTTTTCAACCTCGCGTATTTCGTCCTCTCGTGTTTTTGGGTCAATATCTAATCGTCCATCCTCGGTGAAGCATTTTAAACCTTCACTTTAGGGCTTTCGACGCCCATACACTTCAATTTATCATGAAACGCAATAACAAAATTTCAAGCTTCGAAAAAAAATGGTTGAAGCCTTATTTGAATATTCTTATTTCTTTCGTTTGTAGCTTTTGCCCGATAACGTTGTGGATCCTATGGAACTTCTGTCGTATCTGGATCCTCCGGACTTGAACACACCGCCGAGCAGCGGAGCGAGCAGTGGTAATCCGTCGTCGAGCGACGATATATTAGCACTTTTCGAGTAAATACACAAAGAGAGAAAAAAAGCTTTCCTTTTTCTTTTCTTTTCCAAGTCTTCGTTACGAGCAGATGAAAAACATACGCATAAAAAAACAAACAAACAAAAAAACGTATAATCAAATGGAAAAAAAAACATACGACCCTCGAATTTGGGGCGTGGAGAGAGAGAGAGAGTAAGCGACGACTTCGCGTCAGCGCTGATCTCTCGCATACAACATGTTCCTAATTTTAGCGAGGATTCTTGTATAGCATAAAACAACGTTGGGAGAATAGCGACGGAACACGAGACTCGCGATGATTGAATGAAAGAATATTAATTACAAAAAACGTAAAATAGGAAAGTTAGAGAGCGTGAGAGAGAGAGAGAGAGAGAGCGAAAGAGATGATATGGAGGAACGGGGTCACTGTGGGTGCTCCCACCTAAACAATGGTACAAACAATCTTAGCTCTAATAGTAATATTCCTAATACGAAGATGGGGCATGAAAAATAAGCTTAGAGAAATGGCCTCTGATCGTATAGCGCGAATCACACGGACATATTTCGTGTTAGGGCTTTCTTCATTCATCCATAATAATTCTCTTTTCTTTTTCCTTCCCTTTCGCATTGTTTTTGCTTACGAAGACTATACCACAGTGGACCAGATTTAACGCGAATATCAGCCGAGTATCGTTTCCACCCGTCGCGCCTCCGACTTTCGCCAAAATCCAAGTGTACCAAGTATTTTACGTTTCGCACCCTTCGATGTATGATTATCGATCTGTGCTGTGGTCTTCGCATCCGAAACGAAGGAAGAAGAAAAAGAGAAACGAAAAACACACACATTTGACCAACTAACAACCGCATAAAAAACGGTCTACACGTACATTCGAGGCTATGAACGACCTACAACGCGAGGAATTTGTACAGCATACTTTTCCTTAATACTTTTTGTTTTCCGTTTTTTTTTTCTTCAGAATTTTCTTTTTTGTACATAATTTTAACTCGGTCATAGATCATAGGATACTTCAACTGTTGTAAACCAACTTGCTTATTGATGGATATAGCGCATACGGTGTTCCTTTCCTTTTAGATGAGAGAGCGCGAGAGAGAGAATGAGAGAATGAGAGAACAAAAAAAACCAACAATGAAGACACAAGCATGTAACGACCACCTTTTCCAGATGAATTGTTCGGATAAAGGGGTTTCCAGGGCTTTACCAGGAACGAAGGAAGAAAAGGGAAAAAACGTAATACTCGTGAACTTGAGGAGGGATTGAAATGTAATTGTTTTCATCCTTGAACCGATCAATACGATGCACCGTTTTGGTTAACGTCGAGCTCTTTTTTTGTTGTTGCGAGAAATTATAAGCACTAGGGGCAGAACACGAGAAAAATAAATAAAAAGGAACCAATCGAAACAGTATTATCGCTGTGCCGCAAGGATAGCGCGAAAAACGAAAGCATGAATTCTGTCAAGATGCATCGTCGATTCTCCGGGTAGAGCCTTGTTTCGCAATTTTCGTGAAATTGACAGCGTCCGAATAGAAAACCTCGGGGCCAGTTGAAGGAATTTATTTTGTTGTGGACCGTGAAAGTTTACCGTTGAATAAAATTTGAGTCAACCGTTGTACGAAGCAAAATTATTTATTCAAGATCGAGCCTCCTCGGCCGAAATGTTATGGACCGAAGTAACGTTTGTGCAACACTATCGATGGGCCGATGTGACGAATTTTACTTGGGTCAATAAATGTCAGCTCGAAACAATTCGAACAGACGATTCCTCTTGTTGGGCTCGTTTGGCTCTTGCTGCACTCCGTTCTTCAGTCTCGATCGTATCGATTCGGAGCAAGTTGCGTACAGGGCCGTTACGAACGATGCATTTCAAGAACTTGCCGAAAAGTATTGCGTTTCGGTTGAGATAACGACTCGCGACCGTCACGCTTCAAGTTTTTCTTGAAATGACTTGAAATTCGAGAAAAACGGGATTTATCGAAGCTCGAAAGATATTTTGATTTTTTGAGTTGACTCGTCCGCAGTAGAAAGAATTGTAAACTCGACCGTCTCGTTGATTTTAATCCTCCACGATGCAAAGTGGCTCCAGTTGAAGCAACTGTCACCGCACTGACGTTCCTACGTATATTCTCGTCACCTATATATCACTTGCACAAAATCGTGAATACACGAACTCTCGTTTTCCAACCAATTGATATAGTTTTTTTTAAATCACGATATTCAAAGATTTACTACGAGCAAATAGCGGAAGCAGTTTCTTAACGGTTAAGCGGTTAATGGGTTATGCCTAGTTGTAACAGTCCGAAAGCTCATTTTTGGGATTTTTTTTAGAAAATCGTGATAAAGTTCTACAAAAATTAGGTATTTGGAATAGTATTAAGTGTAGTGAAAAGAAATTCATTATTTTCGCCTTCAATTTCATGCAAAAATAATGGATTTCTTTTTACTACACCTAATACGATCTGAAGGACACTAATTTTTTTTGTGTATAAATATTTAATTATCGATTTACAGCCAATGTCCGGGAAGCATCTCTCGAAAACGTCTTATGCGGTGAGCCCTTCTGTGTGATTATCTTATATAAAAAAAATCAAACATTTCGTTGGTACATTAGTACCTATAATTAGTCGAAGGAATTTCCGAACTAACAAATTTAAAAAAAATGGCGCGTGTTCAGGGTCTTGATTTTTGCTAAAAGAATGGCCATGCTTAGTTCGTCAAATCGAAAATATACATAGGAAAAAAATCCTTCGACCAAATGCTATATTTTTACATCTAAAAAAGTCCTAAAAATTCCGGAAGAAGTTTTAGGGGTATTTTGCTCACAGACTTTGAAAATGTACTTTCGAGAGAAAAGCGTTTACAGTTTCGAACGATGCTCCAAGCGTTTAGACGGGCGTCAACATAACAGCCTATAAATCTGTCAATTTTAATCTGGTCACCTCGAAATGTTCAAGGAACATCTACAAGATTACTGTCAAAATATATTGGTTTTTCGACTTTTACAACTAGGAATAACCCCTTAAGAGCTTGACGTCATATTATTTTTATTCATCAGCCTTGTCTGAGATTAAAAATGTGCTAAAAAAATCGTTCTTGATTTCCGGATTTCGCTCATTACAGCAGTCTGGTCGAGAAACGATTTCTCATGATCTGGGAGTAACCTTTCATTGAGCCTCGAATCAGAATGCAAATAAAAATCGCCCATTTCGGTTTATAGCGTTGTGTTAAGTTGCAATCTGGAGCCGCCTAAATAAACAAACTCAATAAGCCGAAATTGAGTATGGAAAAAGGAGGATAATGAATCAATGAGCAGGACAGGTTTAGCACGGAATCGTCAGTGCCTATCCCACCCGTACGAATCAATACTTACTGCCAGACCTAGAGGCACGCCCACGACACCCCCGCTGCTTGTGTACTAGTTATTACATTTGTATCTTTTGTGATTATAACGACAAAACGACGAGTTATACTTGAAGTGATTCACGTAGATTATACAAATTTTATACAGAAACGAAAAACACACGAAAATCGAAAGAAAGAAAAAAAAAACAAACAAACGAGACAACAATAAGAAAAGCAACAAAGGTGTATTTATATTCTGAAGCGTTGGGGAATAGCGCACGAGGCAGAATTCGACGCGGTCAAGTTTCTATTCATAATAATTACATTAAATATATAAATATATACATACACATAATTGCGGCTAGATTTTTAATATTACTCGTAGACACTAAGGGCGGATGAAAAGAAAACGATTGTATATTATTTGTATATATGACAAATAGAATAATAATATAAGAAAAAGAAGAAAAGAAAAAAACAAAAGTGGCGGATACTTATTGGCCAGTTATAACGGTATAAAAAGAAACAACAAAAATGACTATCTTAATTATTTCACAGAACCAAAACATACGGCATATGTATATACATATATATAAATATATATACGAGAAAATATAACTTGTCCTTAGATAATTAATGATAACGTGTGCACAAAATGTGTGACGCTCTAGATCGATCCTCGACGAGTGTGCCAGTATCGACCACTCTCTTGTCGGATCCCAGTAGTAGTATTACTTATCTTATTACCGACCTAACTACCTTAACGAGAATTAAGGGAAAATAAAGCGAAAACGAGAAAAAACGATACAAAGTTCATTCGAAATGTAAGCTTCGCGCGAGATCGCCAAGGAGCAGTAGCAAAAGCGTCAATCGCTTTGCGACAGTCTACGTAGGCAATAACTACCGCTACTACTCTTACTACCACTACTATTATTGCTACTACTACACTACTACTACTACTACTATCCGTAAACCTACATAATATTATTCTAAAAAACGAACACGCGTTCCAACGTCCTTTGGTTTAAGTCATTGAGTTTTGATCCGAAAGTGACAGACATTAAGGTTTCGTTTGCACATACTTGTAATGAAAAAAAGTGACTTGAAAAGAAGAAAATGCAACATAATCACAACAAGGACTTTAAGGAACGAAAAATCAATCGGAAATTAACAAAAAAAAAATATACGTTCGACCGTATTCGAGTACAGCGAAGGAGCGTTTATAGTGAAGAGATAGTATGAATGTCGTCGAATTGAAAAAAAAAGAAATCCGGGTTACCTTTAGACCTCGTCGACGGTACATAAATTAGACATTACTATCCTATCTATCTTTAGGTAGACTGTAATTTCACACCTTACTCCGAAATCGAAAGAAACGAGCGATGGAAAAAAAAACTATTCACGTTACGAACAATTGACATTTTTCGTGGCTCGCATATTAGAGTGAAAGAGAGATAGCCTTGATTGAAAACTTGAAAATAAAGTTGTTATCTCGACAGAACGTAGCCGGTAGCACTTTCGCCAAGAAAGTCACGATTGAACGAAGCAATGATTTTCCGTTGTAGATCGAAACAAAAGAACACATTTTAATACCCAACAAAGACCAGTTTATAATATTTAAGTGAAAAACACCACGATTAACTCGGATAACAATTAGCGAAGGACAAAAAAGCAAAGAAAACCGTTGAATAATAAAAATATGTGAAAATATATTTTTAAACATTTTTGATGATCCCTCATTCCATTTCGTCTTTTACACAGCCGTAATTCACAGCGTCGTGGGGGCCGTATTGGATGATCAGGGGGGAAATGGAAAGGGAAATACTATGGACAATCGTTTGTATAAATTATTCAAATATATTTTTAAACAAATGTCAGAGTTACAGTTTAGGTATGTACACAGAATTCTGACTCACTCCCATGCAAATACACACTTCCACGGCACTGCACTATTAAATATGTATATATTTATGTATGTATATATATACATATACACGGGTACATATTTGGATATGTCATTTTCAACTTTCTCTCCAAGTTTCTTAACTTTCTAGAAAAACCGACGGTTGTGGGGGAAAAAAAAGCTGAACGACGGACCGGAAGTGCCTCTTCGACGGTTAAATTTCTTTCGCAAGTTTGCATCGCGTTCGAAATTTCGTGCTAGGGGCCGTTCGGCGACCGGAGTATCGTAATGGGCCATTTTTCTAGAGGGTTAAGAACGAAAGAAGCGGAACCGTTGCGCTTGACACACCCCAATGTTTGTGGGACGTTTGGATCGTGTCAGATCAGCCACTCAGCGGGTCGGTGACAATCGAGGAGCAGGCAAACAAAATCGGACTTGTCCACACTACGTCCATTTTTTCCACTGTCGTCGAATATCCATAAGTGAATATCCATAAGTATGAATATCCATAACTCGAATATCCACAAGTCGAATGTTTGGGTTTGTTTGGGTTCTAGAGTATAGAGTAGTATTTGGGTTATAGAGTAGAAATGAGTAGCACTCATTTTTACTTTATACTCACTTATGGATATTGGCACTTATGGATATTCGGTTATGGGAATACGACTTATGGATATTCTACCCCAATCTTGTTTTCTTCGAGTTCATCTTTATCAGCTCCCAAAATGTTTTGATTTAAATCCGGCTCTGAACACTTCAAGAATTGTTAAAAACTGCCGTTTCAAGCGAAAATGCAGTTTTAGGCACAAAAAAGTAGCGTAGTCGATTATCCATAAGTACGAATATCCATAAGTCGAATATCCATAAGTATGAATATCCATAAGTTGAATATCCATAAGTGAGTATAGAGTAGAAATGAGTGCGGGGAATGTCGGGAGGGAGAGATAAATGAGTTTGTTTGGGTTTGTTTGGGTTATAGAGTAGAAATGAGTAGTCCTCATTTCTACTTTATACTCACTTATGGATATCTGTACTTATGGATATTCGACTTATGGGTATTCACTTATGGATATTTGTACTTATGGATATTCGACTTGTGGGTATTCACTTATGGATATTCGAGTTCATCTTTATCAGCTCCCGAGATATTCTGAATTAAATCCGGCTCTGAACACCTCAATAATTGTTAAAAACTGCCGTTCAATGCGAAAAGGCAGTTTTTAGGCACAAAAAAGTAGTATAGACAAGTCCGGTTTTCTTCACCTACTCCTCAATTCATGGTATGATGAAGTGGTGACAATCTTTTGTTCTTCCTGTTGGAAGGTATAAATGTCATTCAGCGGAGAAGCCGAAACTTTCAAAGAAATTCAACGGAGATTCTCAAAAAGTTTCGCGCAAATTGCAATTTTTTCCCAAATTGTCTGAAACTCCCATATCAAGATCGAATCGCATTCAAGCAAAAGGAAAGGGCTATTAAGATTGAAAACACTTTCTCCACTGTTCTTCATCAAGGCCAAAATAAAGTCTTCATTGTGAACATTTTTCGTTCGCCAATTGGATAAAATGGTGTCGTACTGCCAAAAGAATTGATTTACCGACGTTATGATGGCCCGCACAAAAGTCAACTACCGGCCGATGGCTGATCCGAGCAGACACGCTCCATGACGAATCATGAAGTTTCGTATGATTCTAAAATTGGGATTGGTCGATTTTCATATCGTTCTGCGTGATGTCGATGACTGCAAAAAGGCGGTTTCATTGCTATTTCAACCGACGGTTAAAATGCTATTCAATTGCATTATCGACTCCGCTGCTATCGCGAAATGCAGAACGGATGTCGCAGTCCCGTATTTATATCTCCTTTCTTTTTGTCGCTATGATTTGAAATTGCGTCGCGGAAAACAGAACGATGCGCCATCTTTGGAGAAGTTCGAGGAACTACGCGCGACCACTTGGCATCACGTTTCACAAAATGGACCGCGGAGCGAGCATTTTTGTTTTCTCTCGCAACGTCGCACTGGCCAAACATTGTCCCGGACTTGAAAAAAATGTTCTTGGAGCAATGGTTGTTCGTGAATTGAGCTACGTCTGTTGTTTTTGCGACAAGTCAAACGAAGAGCCCGAAGCAGTGGCATCAGCATGGTCGTGTGACAAAGCTACGTAGTGGTCGATGAGCAAACGAGCCGATAACAGCGGCAAACGTGTATTTCGATGTTTCGGTCGTATTTACTTCATCAGTTGAAGTGGAATTTGAACTGGAAGGGTGAACCCCCGTGGAACTGATGGAATTCACGGAAGTGGGGAGCCGAGTGCATGCCCGATTCGGGATCGAGGGGATCCTCGCCTCGATCGAATCTCGCCCTCTTGTCCTCGTCCGTGAGGACCTCCTTCGCAGCGGCGATGTCGATGAATTTCTTTTCGGCGCGCTTCTTCTCGCCGCCCTCTTGGAAATTATCCGGATGCCACTTTTGTGCCTCTTTTCTGTACGCCTTTATGATTTCGCGTTTCGTGGCCGAACGCGGTACACGAAGAATTTTGTAATAATCCCGCGTTTCCGAGATCTTTTGTCGCTGCTGTGCCTTTTGGAGTAGCTCCTTGGCTCTCTGCGAGCTTGGATCTGCATTCAGCGCCTCCTTCGCTTCCCTTATCGCTGTGGGGGAAAAATTGATACTGTTTACCAGGCTTGCGAAATTTGCAATGAAAAAGTAATGCATTATTCGTTACTTTTTTAATGGGCAATGAAAAAATATTTCATTATCCATTGCATTACATTCAGTAATGTAAAAAAATTCCATTACTCATTACATTGTATTTTGTAATGTAAACAATTTTCGTTACTCATTACGTTGGATTTTGTATTGTAAAAAATTTACATTACTCATTACATTGGAATTTGTAATGTAAAAAAATTCCATTCCTCATTACATTACATTTTGTAATGTGAAACATTTTCATTACAAAATACAATGTAATGGGTAATGGAATTTTTTACATTACAAAGTGTAATGTAATGAGTAATGAACATTTTTTACATTACAAAATATAAGGTAGCGAGTAATGGAATTTGCTCACATTACTAATGTAATGTAAAAAATCTCCATTACTCATTAAAAGGTAATATGGATTATTATTCGTTTCCCATCGGGTCAAATCGACCCAGTGCAAAAACCGCTGCCCTTAATGGAAAATGAATAATAATCCTCATTACATTGTAATGAGTAATGGAGATTTTTTTTACATTGCATTGCATTAGTAATGTGCAAACATTCCATTGCACATTACATTACATTTTGTAATGTGAAAGAATCCATAACTCATTACATTCCATTTTGTAATGTGAAATATTTCCATTACTCATTACATTGGACTTTGTAATGTAAAAAAATTCCATAACTCATTACATTCCATTTTGTAATGTAAAATATTTCCATTACCCATTACATTGTAATGGGTAATGGAAATTTGTTACATTACTGAAGGTAATGTAATGGGTAATGAATTTTTTTTTTTCATTACAAAATATAAAGTAACGAGTAATGAAAACGATAATGCATTACAAAAAGTAATGCATATTTGCAACCCTGCTGTTTACATGACGTATCTGAAGATTGATTGGAGATTATTTTGTGACTGTAAATTACAAGTTGTCGACCACATCCAGCGAGATAATTTATTTGGACATGACAAAGAATTGAAGAATTGTACGTAACTGGTAAAAATAATGCGATTAATTGTAACGTTACCATCGTCAAACATCTCTGCATCGAGATACGCTTCGACGCTATCGAAAAGAATCTCGGCATCTCGGTTGATCTCGAGAGCTTGCTGACAATGCTTCACCGCGAGTGCTGGGTCATCGCCGGTGCGATGACATCTGCACAGCAGTTGATACGCCAGGAAACGTACGTTGTCGTACTTCTGCTCCAAGGATAAAACCTGATTGGCCGCTGTAATGCAACCCTCCGCGTCACGTGACCCGTCAGCCTCATTCGCGTCGCTCAACTTTTTGGCTACTTTCTTCAACTTCTTGTAGAAGGGAAAGCACTCCTTGTGTTCGGGATCGAGTTTCAGGCATTCGCGAATCTCCCTGAGAAGTGGAAGAAAAAAGTTACGTTTGCACGTATATAGAAACTGTCAACTAGGGACAATCGTTCTTTGCTCATTCTGGTTCTTTTGGTTTCATATTTACGGGGTTTAACTCATTCAATATCAATTTAATGTTGAAACGTTAAACTACTAAGGCTTGCTTAAGGGGAGATATACGCCTAGATGGTCGAAAAAATCGATTTAGAAGCTATGAATATTCCGTCGACCGTAGAAGACCTACACTATGGGCCTGGTATCGATGATTCCATGTAAGTTGACAAATTTCATGATTTATTTATTCCCAAATTTTTAAACGCGTTTTTCTCAAAACCACGTTTTTCAAATCGGTACCCAAAATTTCTCGAAAACCAATGAACCGATTGCCTTGACGTTTTTTGTGGTTATTCTATACACGATTATCTAGTACTTGTCATAGGATTTTTTTGTTCCGTTACTTAGTTTTTGTTTTATAGGCAAAATAATAACAAATATTTGGCCCAAAAATCACTATTTATGTTCAAACGTCCGCCATTTTGTCATAAATCGATATTTTCAAAATCGGCTATGACAAGTACTAGATTATAGTATCTAATTTAATGATCTTTTTGGTTTTTTCTTCAGATGATTTTTGAAGAAACGCCAGTGGGTACCGAATACGCAGATTTTTTTACGACGCTCCAAGGATCGTACAGTATCCTTGTATATTTTTGATATTTTTAAATAAAGAAAACTAAACATATTTTTGAATGTATATACTTTTAGATAATTGAAACCCCAATCCGAAATTGCAAATAGTTTTCCTTGAAAAAATCCACAAAAAATGACCTTTTTTCCGGCTCCCAGGTGTATATCTCCCCTTAAGGGATTAGGATACTGTGAAAATGACAAACACTCGTTCGTCGCTTGAGGCAACTCAAATTGAAAAGAAAGGTCCAACATACGGTGCAGGAATCGCAGATAGAAGGTAAACTCATGATCACAAGGATAGAAATGCTAGTAAAACTTCGAACGCGTTTTTCTCGAAACTGTCCTGTTTAAAACGGCGTACACGATTCTTGACATTTAAGGGGCTATACCAGTGTGATACTTTAAAAAAATCGATAATTTTTTTGCTTTTTTCGACAGTTTATACTTTCAAGAATATCCTGTGAAAATGTCAAGATCGTATCTCTCATTTTATCTTGCAAAAATCGATAATTAAATCGTTGAACGCGTTTTTCTCCAAATGAGATTTTTCAAATTTGCTGTCATTGTAACTCAAAGAGCAATTATCCGATTGACTTGAAATTTGAACTGAGTACTT
This sequence comes from Ophion slaviceki, assembly GCA_944452715.1. Classification (NCBI taxonomy): domain Eukaryota; kingdom Metazoa; phylum Arthropoda; class Insecta; order Hymenoptera; family Ichneumonidae; genus Ophion; species Ophion slaviceki. The sequence continues at coordinate 23,234,953 of OX101792.1, forward strand.
TGGATATATTTACTCTACAATGACGTAGGATATTTTTGATTGGAAGAAAATTGACGATTTGGCATTGAAAAAGACGACCATTTTATAGGCAAGAAAACAGACTTTTTTCATAACTACGCCATTTTGTTAGATTTTGATATTTTTCGAAAATCCTACGTCATTGTACAGGAAATACTTTCCAGTTTAACGACATTTTTTCCTTTTTCGGTTTCAGCTACTCAATCAGCCGGAATCGTGTCAGCAGTGAAGGAACTTTTTTTTTTTGGCGCCTCCGAAGGCAGCGCATAAGTCGCTTGGATCTCAATATTTTGCTATGAAAAAATTATGTAATATAGGTCAAATATAGCCAAATATATTCTTAATTTTCCGAAACATTTAATTGAGTACTTTTTTTTTCAAAAAAATCCCGAAAATCACACAAATTTTCAGCGTTCACACTGGTATAGCCCCTTAATGAACTGATTTATTTGAAGTTTGGTGCACTTATTTAGTGTAATAGTTGTTTAGTCTTGACCGATGTTTCTCTTTTTAACATTTTTATTCATTACTTATTAACAATGTCATTTTTCCTCGACAAAAGGAAACAAAAATTAACTTTCTTTTTGACGATTGAAACACGATAACTAAAAAAAGCTGGGTCAAGTCTTAGCCAATATTCTCTACTGTAAGAAAAAAACTTGTTTTTTTGTTTCACATCAACCAGCTGGCCACAATCAAGTACACCGTTGAGTCACGTTCAAAGATCCTTCACGAGATTGCTTATAACTTCTTTCATTTTTAATATTTTAAATAAAATTTGGCACACAATTTTGTTGATGTACATACAAATAAATGTCCGAATGATTTTCCAATCTTACTCATTTCTTCAAAATTAATTTTTTAAACCCTTATTCGGGTCGTCACAGTGCCAAACCCCTCAATTAAAATTGCGAACAAAGTTTGCCACTCGTCGATTACGATTAATCAATTTTTCTCTGCAATTCAACGGTTATTGTTAAAACTATATCATTAACGATCCATATTCCATATTTTCGGCACATAATAAACAAAATTGGAATGCCAATATTCGACAAAACAATATTCAATTGCGCACCATGGCGAAACTTACCTCAACGAATCCTCCACGTGTCCGATACGATAAAGCATAGCGGCGAGTTTGTAAAAGCCTTCGGTGTTGTCGGAGAGCAATTTGGTAGTGGAGCGTATGTCGGAAATGGCGCTCATGTATTCGCCCGACGCTGCATTCGCGTCCGCTCGCAATTCTCGCAGGGACGACGACCACGGACATACCTCGATAATATTCGCCAACAAATCAACCGCTTCCTTGTAACTTCCTCGGTCAACGAGAGATCGAGCCAAGACGTAAGACTCCTTGGTCGGTTGAATTTTCGAATACACGTTCAGCGCTTCGGCGTTGTCCGGTTCTACGCTTAACTGCGAGGGAATTAAATTAAATTCACGTAGCGCCGCGATGCAAAGGTATCGTCGCAATAATTTCATCCTACGTACCACATCCTTGGCATCTTTTTCAGCAAGATCGAATTCCGCCTGCTTCAGTAGTACGGCCCCTCGGCGTACTCGAGCGGCATTGAAATCTGGCTTCAGCTCTAGGACCTTATTAAGATCGGCGAGCGCTAGTTTGGGTTTACCCAAACCCAAATAGACGGTTGCACGCTTGTAATAAGTCAGGTAATTGTTGCGATCTCCGTCTGCAAGCGTAATCGTTTTTTTTTATTAACTATTCATGATGACGCTGCAGCCAAGTCGAAAATATGAGCATGGAAAGTGATACACGAACTCGTACAGAGAAAAAGCGCATAATGTCATCCGACCTCTCCGTCCCGTTGAATTTTTTCGCATAAAATAACTACAACATACGACGCAAAATATGTTGCGCTACAGAAAATAGAACTAGAAATTGTTCGATGGAATGAAGAGATGAAAATAAAATACGTTTCACTATATTAAATATTCAGCGGATGGAGATAAAGGCAGAGTACAATGCAGTAATCGGATAAAACAAGTTCGTAAACAAATGTGTGGCGTTCCACGCTTGCTTGATGTTCAATATCGTTTTCGGAGCTTTGCCGATTCGCTTGAGATTCTGTACTTTGCGTGTTGATTATCTTTCGTTGCTATTTTAGCGAATTAGCAGCGATTCGAAAGTCTTTTGTGAAGGTCTAGAAAGCGCTGGATGAGTGATATACGAGAGAAAGATTGATTCAATTGTCGCATGAAGTCGAGGTACACGGGAATAATTGAAAAATTGCACTCACCAACTGCTTCGTGATAATGTGTGAGGGCATCCTGCAGTTGTCCCTTGGCGAGAAAATCCCTGCCAAGCTCGAGATGTCTGTCAATTTCGGACTGCGAGACACCTCCGACCGCTAGAAATTTTCAGAAGAGACAATAAAATTGCGGGCTGAAGAATCGTCGATTAATGTTTATACACGGTTGAATCGATGTGATGACAATTAATAGGTTATGTCACGAACTCACCGACCAACGAGTGATATAACAAAACAATTAATACGCCAAAGTGAAACATTTCGCAGAGTGTACAAAATATAAACGGTCTTCGAATGAACTTTTTTAAATGACAAAAAGGAGATCCGTTCGAGAGGGAGGCTCGACTATCTCTCCGATATCACAATATTTGCTGGCGACACCGCCATTGCGATCGTGGTTTAACGGGATTGGTCCAACGCACTGCCCCATTGGTGTGTAAGTAGCCGCGTGTGTGTACGTGTGCACGTGGGCGCAATTCCAACCTGCATACCAGTCGTACGGTCGGAAAGTGACACGCTCGTAAACATTTTTCGTACATGACATATGACCGTGACATATGACCAAAATGGAAATACGATAGTTTGTTATGTAACTTCCGGAATAAGTCGTTGAGTTTGTTTGGGTTTGGATTCTTCGCCGAGAAACATTTTCCCTACAGTCATTTTATCATTACGTGAATTCGGTTTCACATTACGATGTTTGGTATTATTATGAGAGAGGTGCATCACAGGCGTTTTGCACGTCGAAAACCTTAAGGCGTGGTAAGATACCGACCGAGCTGTAATGAACGAGAGAGCTCGCTGAAAATTCGTTCTTGGGGTACTCCAGCCGCGCAGGGCCGTATTTTGTATTTTGTGTGTGCAGGGCCCGTATTTTGTGTGGGCAGGGCCCTTCTGAATCATTGTTAAATTACAGTATTAAGGAGAGACATACACCTAGATGGTCGAGGTAAAGGATTTAGAAGCTATGAACATTCCGTAGACCGTAGAAGACCTACACTATGGGCCTGGTATCGATGATTCCATGTAAGTTGACAAATTTCATGATTTATTCATTCCCAAATTTTCAAACGCGTTTTTCTCAAAACCACGTTTTTCAAATCGGTACCCAAAATTTCTCGAAAACCAATGAACCGATTGCCTTGAGGTTTTTTGTGGTTTATTCTATACACCATTATCTAGTACTTGTTATAGGGTTTTTTTCCGTTACTTAGTTTTTGTTTTATAGGCAAAATAATAACTAATTTTTGGCCCAAAAATCACTATTTATGTTCAAACGTCCGCCATTTTGTCATAAATCGATATTTTCAAAATCGGCTATGACAAGTACTAGATTGTAGTATCTAATTTAATAATCTTTTTGGTTTTTTTTTCAGTTGATTTTTGAAGAAACGCCAGTGGGTACCGTATACGCAAATTTTTTTACGACGCTACAAGGGTCATACAATAGCCTTATATATTTTCGATATTTTTAAATAAAGAAAATTAAACATATTTTTGAATGTATATACTTTTAGATAATTAAAACCCCAATCCGAAATTTCAAATAGTTTTCCTTGAAAAAATTCTCAAAAATGACCTTTTTTCGGCTCCTAGGTGTATATCTCCCCTTAAGGAATCATTACAGTGTAAAATTTTCACAAAATCGATTTTTTTTGCACTATCCGATAGTATAGGCGGTTATAAACGTGCTGTTCATATATTTACATAAACGTAAGTAGACCATTTATATGAAAATTCCGCACTCGAAACTTTAAAGGCGTTTTTCTCAAAATGTTTATCAAAACGGTGGACACTCTCAAAGGGAGAGTTTTCAAGCTATCCGTCTCAAATTTGGACACAAGATTCTTCACGCTTTTCTTTATCTTGCTATGGAAGGTTTTTTAAAAATCTTCATATTTCTTTTAACGAAAAACTGTCGAAAAGATAGGCTAAATTCGATGCTTTTTTCGAAACCGCCGCTATTTTGTCAATTTTGATTTTTTAAAAACCTCCATACCAAAATAGTGGCTTTTATACTGATTGATAATATTTTTACAAATTTTGTTTCACATAATATTTGCTGCCACAGACGTGTACACCGTGAGGACGCCTTTAAAAAAATCAACCGTTAAAAAATTGTAAAAAAAATAAACGTTTAAAAATTTATTTTCTGTTGTTCATGAGTTTTTTATGTCATTTTTTTAATGTCAAATCAAAGCAGATTTGACATTTAAAAAATTCCGACTGATTAGCGTATGTCAACCATCGAAAAAAAATCGCGAAAATCAGCTATTTTTCGACCCATTACACTGTGATGATTCCTTAATAAAAAATAAGTTCACTCAATTATTTTACGTAACGATAAACAGGAATAAAAAATTTCGCGTTAATTGAGTAGACTTAGACATTTTTGTTTTTCCTCCGAAAACTCGCGGCTACGAAAATTCTTCTGCTAGTCACATTTTTCCAAGTTTTATCATTTATATTTTCTTTAAACATTCAGTGATCCCGTGTTTTTATCTTCGTTGCGGAATGTTTAGAATTTTTTACACGCGCAGAGTAGTTTATATCAGACATCTAGAGTTAATTAGTGTATAAATTGTTGGATATAAATTTTTAGAGTCGTAATTTTCCGTTAAGGTTGTTATGGGGTTAAGTCAACATATGTTACCATCGAGCTGACATTTTTCTGGGCCTTTATAACCTCTTTGCTGATCATCCTGTTCAGTTTGAATACGAACCACAGGACCGTTTTTTTAGAAAAAAAATCGGCAACTCGACGTATTTCGTGGGGTAATTAGATTACGCTTATGGAAAACTCCCGATCATTTTTCAGTACATTATTAATATCTGCTAAGTGAATGTTACCACGGAGCTGAGAAAATAGGTATGGTTCGACTAATTATCGGACTAACCCTCGGTACCGTGAAAATGAGGATTCACACTACCGTTATAAAATTATTAATGTTTTTGATAGCGAATTTGTGCGAAAATCAAGCACACAAAATATTAGACTGTGCAATCATGGCAACTTCGTGGACGGCAAAAATGATACCTATCTTATCGGTATTCGGTAATTATGCCCGGGAACCTCAAACTACTTGGTCAGGATAATTAACAACGAATAATATTGGTACTTATTCTCTTAATTAGTAATAATTACTTAATATTAATTCGATAACTATGTTCAGAATTTATACATTACTAGACATTTCTAGGCAAAGACAAAAAAACGCGAATATTTTTTCATACATACATTTTTTTTTCGTATATCGGAAAATCATTAAAGTTTTTGATTTCTTCGAGATCATAGACAGCTTTAGTACACACTTTTTCTTTCTAGCTTAATTTTTTTACTCGGACCGATATTAATTTTTGACAGCTCCTTGGGCCGATATTGCGGTTACGAACGGGCCGCATATGTCTCTAACTTCGCGACACTTCTGCCAACCTGGGCATTATGATATACAACGATTTACGACGTTGCCAATTCGTTTCGCGTTAATTGAGCGAGAAAAAGTTATAGAAAATAATTATACAAAATATTGAAAACACTTAATGTAATCACCGAATGTTCAAAAATGCATATTTTTACAAATAGATGTAGAAAAATAGTTCGAAAACGCACGTTAAGTTTGACGATTATTTGCAAGCTTGGTTGGTACTTCACCCCCGACGGCTAAACCCCATAACAACCTTACGATTTCTCCTAAGCAATTAGTGTTTTAAAAAAAGATAGATAATTATAAAATCCGAACGGAATTACTCTTACTTTTTTCCGAGACCACTCCGGTTTAGGAAAAAAATCAAAACAGGTTTTTTACCGACTGAGCATGTTTCACATTGTTTCAAAATATGGAGGTATCACATGCAGTCGAATTACATTTCGAGCAAACCAACAAATAGACTGTTCGTTTTCTAACAGATCAGGTGTTACTTTTTTCCCGAATATCATTCGTCTGGAAAAACAGTTGGAAAAAAATTCTCAGCAGTTTCTCACGTGCTCATCTCTCACACGTTAAAGTTGCAGATTTCTTATCCATTGAGGAGAACCGTCGGTATGGCAGAAATTCCATCCATACATTATTTATTTTGCCGAAGCGAAGCAACTATTTCTCGTATATTTTTTATGGGTTTAACGTTTTCGACAATATGTGCAGCTCTAATTTCAAACAAAACATCTTCGTTAATCGATCTCTTTTTCGGCAATTATCCCTGAACCTCGACGTTTCGGAGAAACTTAAAAAGGACCTTCTTTAAATTGTTTTACGATTTGAAAAACAAACGATATGATCCCAAACGAGTTTCTTGGTCGTTCGCGTATTTACATTCGTTCATCACGAACATTTTTTTGAAGGGGGAAATCCGCTAAAATTGTCAATTTAGGGAGATAATTAAAATTTCGTTCTCTTTATTCTCGAGATACACAGCTAAGTTTGCAAGGTCACGCGAGTACGTTCCGAGCTTCCTTCCAGTTCGTAAACTAATTGTATTCGTACGTAAATGTTTCCGATATACCCCACCCTGCAAAGCCGCCCCTCCCTCTGCCAAAACGTTCCCGTACCCCGAGTGCGAAAATCCCCAAATATCCGAATCCACGATTGGCACTGATTTTTCTTGGGATTTTCTATGATTGGATAGTCCCGCAACGGGGAGAGCCTCGGTGGAGACAGTGCATCGAAAGCTTTTCCACTGTCCGGTACAGAGAGGGCTCTTTTGTGTCGAAATACGTTTTTCCATATTAACATTTCCAATCGTGAACATAATACCCGTATTTTGACATTATCGCTTGATCTTTTCCATAATTCCAATCGTACAGTGTTAAAACACGAAGTAGGGCAGTACACGTGATTTGTTTTTAAAAATTATTTTCATTGGTTTTTATTGTTATTTTTAATTGTTTTCGTCGACTTGTGATATTTTCTTGGTGAAAAAAAAAACAATAATGTATACATATATGTGTTGGGAAAAAATGATTTAACGGAGGACAGTTTCGTCCCGTAAGTACGGTTGAATTTCACTACTCGGGCGATTTGTAAAGTGCGAAAAATGCCGCGAACCACTTTTAGGCTCCAGGTGAGCGAAAGCCACAGCCTAATCTTCTATTCTCGTTTCCACCCTATTTCTACACGAATCACATGTATTTTTGCGAGTCCGCGAGTTGCAATTGAGTACACAGTTCTAGATTTAACGGGTGATAATTGTGGCGCGCGAGCGCAAGAGCAGTGTGTTCGGTGAAAAACAACGCTGACACACACGGGCGAAAGAGCGAGGGAGATGGCTGGATATATAGAGATAGGACGAAGTAGTGAGCGCGAAAATAGACGCTTCTCTTTTGCACGGGAGAGGGATAGTGGCGTGTGTGTCGCGGGATTTTCTCCTGACTCTCGTGACCGTCTATGGAACGAGAACCACGTGCGTGCCTGCGAGACTGATTTATCCGCGAATGTGCTTCCTCGCGAGTAATGAATTAAGAATGTTCTATGTTCAAGACTGAAAAAACGTACTTATTCGAATTAATTTTGTTTCGCTGTAATTGAATTATGGAACGGCCGAAGAAACACGATATACTTCTCGCCAATGCTTCAAAAAGTAGTGAACATTGGGCACGAGGTTTGCATTTTTTTCCAATGCATCATTTAGCGAATGGTGCGATACGTTTATTTTTTATATCGACATTTTATTTTCGGAGCTTTGTGACATTCGATAAATTTTAAGCATTCACATTTGACTGCGAGCAATTTGGAGATCCTCAAAGATCGAATGGAATTTGGATGTTTTTTTAGTATTTTAAGCGTGTTGCCCAAGCTACCTTACCGTCAGCTGGTAAATGGCGCTGTGATCTCGTAATACCAAGAGGGATCGCAATGGCGCTTCTGTGACAATTCGGTCACGCTACGAATAACGAAGAAATTACCGGCCTAAATGAATAAAATAACCGAAAACCCAGTGCGAATTTGAAATCTGCAGGTATCTCACGAGAGGAAAGCTGTTTTTTGCACACGAAGTGAAAAAAGTGTTCTATTTTCAATCGATAAATTTCGAGTCGATTAAATGTTCGTCGAATGACGAACGTATTTCCAAAGACAACATGATGGACATATTTTTATGGATATATTTTTAAAAAAGGGTATTGAAGGTTATGAAGAATACGAAGTGGTGAAGAGAAATTTTGCATCTTGATTAAGAATTCTCAACGCAAACGGTGTATCTTATCGGCATCTTTTCACATTCGATCTTCATTTGGTAGAAGCATAGAATTATACTCCAGCGTGAAATATAGAAAGTCACTTAAAAATTACGTTCGAAAAAATAAGGCATTCGGAAAGTGATTTTTCGCCAGTTATTTTATGAGATAATTATTTACATTTCAGAACAGAAATCTTTCGTGCTGATTTTTGCAATATGGAGTATTTCCATACTGGATCAATTAAGATCCGAAAATTATAAGCTACGATACTTTTTTTTGCTATCTAACAGATGTATACATTTTACCCTTGGGATTTTTTCAAGCTGATAGGACGATTTTTTGTGTGGCTAAAAATGCAAAGATTTTTTAGGACCCTCGAAGAAAATTCTTTAATAATTGAATAATAATCTGATAATAATTATAATAAAATAAATTATAAAAATATGAATCATAAAATTATAAAAAAATATAAAGATTAAATAAATAACAATAATAATTGAAAAATGAAAATGAAGCAAATTTTTTGCGTTTATATTGAGCATATCGATCATCGAATGTTTCGGGATTTTGTAAATCGGTGTCTCAAAAATTTACCAACATATCGGAGTATCCAATTCAGAGAAATAATAATTTTACAATTGCGTTACAAGTTTCAACGAGCTCTGGACGTGCAGCGTCGTTAATTATACTCATTTTGTTCTAGTTGTGGCAAATTAAACGAGAACAAATTCGCGGATGGCATTTTTCACGCCTTTTTCCAACAATCTCTACCCATCTGCACTACTTGACTCATATCCCCTTGTTTTTTTTTGTTCGTGCAAGGCGAGGCGCCGTCAGCCCCCACTCCGTTGTCACGACGCCACAACGACGACGATGGTGACGACGCCAAACTATATGCATCCCTTAGTATAGCATCAACAGTTGAGCATCGAAACATCATTTCACCCAAGTAGTACGTATATATTTCCCCTATCGAAGACCTTTTGCAGAAGAAAATAGTATAAAATTAAAATTTCAATGTTTCAATTGCGCTGGATAATTAAAATAAAATTACCGTAATCCGGTTACTATTTTCTCATCCACACTCTCTTATCCATTGTCGCGAGAAATTATAATTGGCCAATTATTCATTCACCGAACACGAAAATCTTGGTAAAAAGTCTACAAATTGTACGAGATCGAAGTTCGCATCGTTGGAATGCAATTCAAATGATTATTTTTCAATAGCTCAAATATTTTGCAAATCGTTACTAAAATCTCACAATTTTTTCAAAGAGTCTTATTTTGGAGTACGACGGAAATTCTTTTCTATATCTTTGTTTTCCCATTTTTATTATTCGACAAAATCTTTTTTTGGCAGACAAAAATTCTAGAGGTTCAAAGTTCAACATTTCTTTTTGCAGATAAATGTTCTAAAGCTCAAAATGTTTTTTGCAGATAAACATTTCAAATGATCAAATATCTTTTTCGGATAAAAATTCTAAAGCTCTGAAGCTCTAAAGCTCGCAGTATTTTTTTCACATAGAAACTCTAGAACTCGAAAGCTTGAAAGCTCGAAAAAAATGTTGCAGATAAACATACTAGAACTCTAAAGCTCAAAAGATTAAATTTATTTTCCAGATAAAAATTCCAGGACATCAAATATCATTTCCAGGTAAAAACCCTAAAGCTCTAAAGCTCAAAAGCTCAAAGTTATTTTTTTTTCACGTATAAACTCTGAAGCTCTAAAGCTTAAAAACTCGAAAAATGGTTGCATATAAAAATTCTACAGCTCTAAAGCTTAAAAGCTCAAAGTTTTTTTGCACATATAAACTTCATAGCTCTGAAGCTTAAAAGCTCGATTTTTTTTCAGATACAAATTCTAGAGCTCTAAAGCTCAAAAAATCTAATCTATTTTCCTGATAAACATTTCAGAAGATCAAATATCTTTTCAGGTAAAAATCCTAGAGCTCTAAAGCTTAAAAGCTCGAAAAATGTTTGCATTTAAAAATTCTAGAGCTCTAAAGCTTAAAAGCTCAAAGTTTTTTGCACATATAAACTCTATAGCTCTAAAGCTTAAAAGCTCGACATTTTTTCGCAGATACAAATTCTAGAGCTTAAAAGCTCGAAAAATGTTTGCTTATAAAAATTCTAGAGCTCTAAAGCTTAAAAGCTCAAAGTTTTTTTGCACATATAAACTCTATAGCTCTAAAGCTTAAAAGCTTAAAAGCTCGACATTTTTTCGCAGATACAAATTCTAGAGCTCTAAAGCTCAAAAGATCATATTACTTTTCCAGATAAAAACTCTAGAGCTTTAAAGCTAAAAAGATCAAATTACATTTCCAGCTTTTGAGCTTTAGAGCTCGAGAATATTTTTTGCAGATCGAAATTCTAGAGTTTTGGAGCACTAGAATTTTTTATGTAAAGTTTCTTTTGGGCTTTAGAGCTCGAGAATATTTATGTGCAAAAAATATTCTCGAGCTCTAAAGCTCAAAAGCTAAAAAAAAACTTTTCATAAAAAAATTCTAGTGCTCCAAAACTCTAGAATTTCGATCTGCAAAAAAACATGTTGCAGAATAATGAAAATGGGAACATAAAAATATATAAAGAATTTTCGTTGCACTCCAAGGCTGCAAGCTCTGAGCGGTACTTACGTTGCTCGAAAATTGCATGCATTCTTTTGTAACTCTTTCGCCAATGAAAAAAGTACATGAATTTTGAAAGTATTCTCGCGTCCAGAAAATACAAAACATAAAAATTATTTAAAAAAAAATTAATTGGAACTTTGAATTGAAAAATTCGAATTCGTAGGCTTTCGTAATAATGTCGAGTGGCGAAATGTTTGTTCAGCAATTTCCGCGAATTGATTCGTTGGCCGTCTGAGATGAGAGATTGCCGATGAAGAATGGTCTCCGAAAGATCAAAGATATTCGAAAGTCTCCCTCTTAAGGGGGGAGATATCTTTAGGCGAGAGAAAAATGCCGATTTTCATAATCATTTTTCAAAAGGAAACATTTCTTCACCGTTTTTGAGACTTAGCGTATGTTTTATTACTACTTTTGGCTGTTACATGGTATATTTTATTATTATTAATATGAAAAAATGGCGGCGGTATGGCACGGTCATGTTGTCAGACGGCGTGACACGTAGCGTCGGCGGGATTAATCTGAAAAAAAAACCAACGAATTTTTTTCTTCCATCAACACTCACACGCAGATTATGAACCAAGGAAAAGTGAGAGATGTTGAAAATCGATGAAATCGTACACTTCGAAACGAAATGATTGAATTTTCCGAAAAAAATGGCTACATTCTGCAATAAAAAGAGACTTTTTTATTTTCAAAAACATTTAGGACAATGTTTTAGACAATGAAATTAAAAAGATTTATACCAAATTTCATCAGAATCGGTCGATTAGTTTTCAGCTATGCGTCACGCCAGTTTTAAAAATGCAGTTTAGAATACCGTGCCATACCTCCGCCATTTGTGAAGATTAATAATAAAAATAAAATTACCACGTAACAGCCAAAAGTATCAAAAACATGCCCCAAGTCTCAAAAACAGTGAAGAAATCGTTGTTAAAAAAAAACTCATGAAAATCAGCAATTTTTTTTCCTCGTCTAAAGGTATCACAGTGTTGTACATTAGGGTGGCACAAATTTGAGCTCTATTTTTTCCCCCTTTTTCTCACCATCCAATTATCCACTTTAAAGAAGAAAAAAAATGTCACGAAATCTGCGAGCGGTCAAAAAATATTTAGAGGTCGCTCAAGCCTCCCGAAAATTCAAATTTTCATTAAAAAATAGGTTTTTTTTATCTTCGTTCATTTCTCACCCATGAAATTTACGCTTTATAATTTTTTAATTAAGCTCGCGAAAGCTCTAGCCGGCCAATGAATAATTAGAGGTCGCCAAGACCTTCGAAATTTCCAATTGACGCGAATTTTTGTTCTCTCCTCACTCATAAATTTAACACTTTGTAAAATTTTCAAAACAATTCATCCTTTTTTTTAGAACGGGATTTTTTAAATTGACCACACACTTCTAACTCCATTAAACGGGGGACCTATAATTTTGTTTACGGACAAGAGCTTTAAAGAATTATTTTATGAGAACCAAGATTATAATTCTTGGGTTACTATTGTGAGGTAATGTTGAAAAATCTGTTTCTAAAGAAAAACGATTAATTGTTTTGAAAATTTTACGAAACGTGAAATTTACGAGTGAGATGATTAAAAAAAATTGGCGAAAATTGGAAATTTCGAAGCTCTCGAGCGACCGCTAAATATTCATTGACCGGCCAGAGCTTTCGCGAGCTCAATTAAAAAATTACAAAGCGTAAAATCCACAAGCGTCCGAAAAAATCGATATTTTAAGGCGGGATATACATTTACAACGATCAAAAATCGATTTCTATTTTTTTTCTTTAAATGATAGAACTATATATGTAGAATATTTTCCTAAAGTTTCGAAGCAAAATTCGAAAAACTTCAAACAATTATCTGACGATTTTTTAGGCAAATTTTTTGGAAAGTGAAAAATTTCGTCAGATAATTGTTAATAACAAATGAACTATGCAACATAAAAAAAATCCTGCGTACTTCCATAGACAATGTATTTTTCAAGATATATTCAACATTTCGAGTGAATCGGTTGAAAATTGTCTGAGTTATGTTTCCGGCCAACTTAAAAAATGCAGTTTTGAGACAAACGCTGCACAGCCCCAATTTTGAAATGAATCGCTTCAAAAAAATTATTGTATACAGTCACTGATATGTATAATAAACACCCTTTTTTGTAATCTTGATTTATTTTGTAGTTTTTCTGAGAAAAAAAATCCCCAAAAAGCCTATTTTTCGGCCTCTAGAGTGGCCTCACCCCTTAATCCACATTTTACAAAAACGTTGCGTGAAATGCTGATTTTTTCGTAAATGCGTGCCATTTTCTTAAATTTGCATTTTCTTCGTTTTAATTACCGTCGCATAGAAACTATACATGTTCTAGCCGGAAAAATGTTTGAACGTTTTTGCAATTCAAAGTCTACGGGAAGCTAGACTGCACGCCGATTCGCAACTCCCGCGGTGACCTTGCTGTAACAATTTGCCACGGCTCCGTCATTTTGATGATAAATTAAATAAAAAAATTCTTATCTGTACTTAAGGCGTTACCCCCACTTGTAGCGCAAAAAAGCCTTTTTCATGATTTTTTTTAAAGAAAACTACAAAACCTTTTTAATCGATCAATGTACCATCTTAAAGAACACATTTTGAAGAACTTTCAGTAATTTTTTTATTGAAAAATATTACATCGTTTAGTGGCAAATGGCCGTGAATGAAATAATGTTTTTATATACACGGTTTGCGGTGACCAACATTGCGGCGAAGAGGATCATCTGAAAAAAAATGCGGATGGATTTAGTCAAATATAAGTATAAACTAGTCTTTAATCGAAGGATTTTAAAAAATATTCATTTTTCACAAAATGGCGGACAGTCAAAGTTAATGGTTCGATTTTAACGAAAAAAAAACGGTCGTTTTTTGGCTATAAAACGGCCATTTTTTTCGAAAAAAAAAATCGAACGATTAACGACTACATTTTTATGTATTAAATAAGCCTGCAAAATTTCAAGAAGATCGGTTCATTAGTGTTCGAGTAATCTTGGTCACCGACTTCAGAAACGCCATTTTGAGAAAAACGCGTTTAAAGTTTCAATTTCAGTTCACACGAAGAAAATATTTTTTTTTTGTAAACTTACATAGAGTCATCTACTACGACTTGAAATTTTCAGGACATATTCTCAGATACTTATACTTCAAAAAAATGCAATAAAAAAAAATCGATTTTTTCAAAATCGCAAGTGGGGGTCACCCCTTAAATATACCATTAAAGTGTACCTAAAGTTCAATAATTGTAGAACAATTATTCCTTAGTTCAAAAAAACCCTCAACATTGCTTATTTATTTCCTGTCTAAATGCCTCAATGAAGATTTGAATTTTCAAGAGTCTTGAGCGACCTCTAAATATTTTTTCACCACTCGCAGATTTCGCGACAATTTTGTTTTTTTTTTTTTTTAAGAAGATAATTAAATGGTGAGAAATAAAAATTCAAAATTGTGCCACCCTAGTGTACATACAGGGTTGCACTGCCCCGCGAGTAGGCTGTCGGCGAAGCTCACACGTACGTGGCTCCACAGTGCAAAAGCTTTGGCGGACAGGGCGCTAGGGGACGCCGACGCCGTCTCGTCCGTCCCCACCGAACCGTCGCCTCTGTCTCTCTTGTTCGCTGATCAATACCCCGAGCTTCCGTGAAGAGACGAAGCCGGCATCGAAACGGCGTCGTTGCTGCTTGGCTTGTGGGTGCCTGCGCGTTTCCCATCCACCGATCCGCAACGCGAGCTGTGCGCGTGCACGTATTTTTTTCGTTTTTTCGTTTCAACTTCCCAATCCACCGTGAGCACCGAGGCAACGCGGAGTGCTTCGAAAAATCGCGATGAAGAACGGTAGCGTGTGAGAAAAACAAAAGAAGAATAAAGACAAATAGAAACAAAGAAAAACTGGAAGAAGGAACTGGGAAGGAAGGCGTAATGCGAGGGACGGAAATTTATGGAATTTTCGTTGCAACGAGAGTGGCGAAAGGACGAGGAAGAGGATACTAGTGCACGGGAGAGACGTCCGTGTGAGGGAAGCTCGAGATAAAACGCACCAACGGAGGCCAGAGAGAGAGAGAGAGAGAGAGAGAGAGAGAGAGGGGTGGAAAGGGGTGGTTTGTGATACGTGTACAACGGACAAACTGGTGGATATCGGCAGACCGATCAACCATTGCAATGGCAAAGGTAAGTTTTTATTTAATCTAATTTTAATAATTAATTTTGAATTTTATTTTAATAATTAATTAATTTTATTAATTAATTCTGAATTTTATCAATGAAAGCTCGAAGGCTTTTTTTCCCCAATTAATAATTTCGAGTCAGTCTCCAGCCTCATTTTGTTTTTCGAACATTCCGAATTATTTCCAAACATTTGGAAATAAGTGCGAGTAAATGGTCGAGCTCGAAGAGGCCTTTTCCGATAAATCGAGCCTTGGGGTGAGTCCACTAGGGGTAGCCCAGCCGAGAGACTTTCCGAGCGCAAGCTCTTCCGTATGCGATCTCTGTTTTCGGCTGATCCATCATTTTCATTCAGTGGAGACGACTGCTCGGTCTATTTTCTTCGACAGAATCAAATCCAAGCTCCTTACGATATTTTTCATTAAGGCTTACGTGGGTTTCGAAAAAAAGCATTTTTTCTCTATTTTAAAAATATATAACATGTACATTATTTTATTCAAAATGTTAAGCACATAAAAGAGCAACATTTCGACAATTTAAAAAGAAAATTCATCCCAAAATTTTGGAAATTCAGCCGGTGGGACCTGGTTTCCGGAGACCCCTTAAAAAAAGTCCTCGTGGTGGTCAGAATAACTCGTGATGGCTTTTTCTGAAATTGAAAAACAAAAAAAATTCTGTTAGTAGATAAGTATAGTTCGAGATTGAACGAAGGATTTAAAAAAAAATTGCAATTTGTAATTTTGACAGAGTTGTATGCAAAATAGTTCAATTTTTGGTACAATTTACACTACGTGCATTCGTTTTTGAAAAATCGTGTCCCCTTAAAAAATAGTTTTTTGAGAAAAAATGCGATTAAAGTTTTGACGAGAAATAAAACGAAGATATTTTTTTTTAAATCTTACATAAAGTTTCAACTTTATGTAAGTTAAACATAAGTTAATTTCATGTAAGTTAAACGTAAGTTAACTTCATGTAAGTTAAACGTAAGTTAACTTCATGTAAGTTAAACGTAAGTTAGCTTCATGCAAGTTAAACGTAAGTTAACTTCACGTAAGTTAAACGTAAGTTAACTTCATGTAAGTTAAACGTAAGTTAGCTTCATGTAAGTTAAACGTAAGTTAACTTCATGTAAGTTAAACTTAAGTTAACTTCATGTAAGTTAAACGTAAGTTAACTTCATGTAAGTTAAACCTAAGTTAACTTCGTGTAAGTTAAACGTAAGTTAACTTCGTGTAAGTTAAACGTAAGTTAATTTCATGTAAGTTAAACGTAAGTTAATTTCATGTAAGTTAAAAGTTCTTGACGTCGTGTAACTTAAAAGTTCTCAACTTTATGAAAGTTTAACGTTACTTTTTTTTAAACTTACATAACTCTTTTTTTAACTTACATGAAAATCAATAAATAAAATTCAAAATGTATAAAGATCGTTGTACGTAGAATCGTCGATTCCAGCTCCATAAAGCAAAGATCCTGCTGCAGCTGCGATCCCCAGGGCATCCTTTTGTTCCCGCCTTGATTTTTGAAATTTCCAAACCCACGTAACCCCTTAACGTGAGAAATGTCGAGAGAAACGAGATGTGGCGTGTGATGGGTAATATTGTAACGTAGCGACAAAACGGTACGCGTAGAGTATGACGTATGCTTTTTTGCTCATTTTCTTTATCGACTTCTGCGGCGCCTACGTATTTTTGTTGTTATAGTGACGTCTGTCAAGAGGCGACAGCATTCCGAGATACGTCGATGTTAATGTCGAAAGATTGTTGAAACAGGTATATGTTTGCGCGAGAACGAGTTTGAAGAATAGATTTGATTTGGAATCTTCGAAGAGAAACGAAAAAGGAAGCGAAAGTGGGAATCACTATGAAAGCAAAATCAAGTGGCAAAATAATGCTGAAACGTAAAATATTATATATATATATATATATATATACACACATAAACTATTGAAATAAAGAATTTAAAAAACGTACCATATTCAATATAAATATGAATATAAATAAAAAATAAAAACATAAACGTAAAATAATAAACATCAATACAAATGAAATATTGAAATGAACAATCAATAAAATTTATATATTTTTATCAATTTAAAATAAAAATATGGAAACGTATAATAAATTTAAAAAACGTCAAATGTTAAATATTTATGGGTATGTTTAGACGTTCAGCATCGAATGCACGGACTATTGACTATCCGAAAAACAATACCAAGCTGCTTACTCAGAATGGATTAGCCAAACGAGTCTTAAATTATTCAGCTACTTTTTACAACATTTGATCGATAAATCGATCGTAATACGCGGTAGCCTACGGTATAGTTTGCAGCTTTACCTCCGGGAAATACCGGGGCTGATTCATTATCAACCAGGTGCAACGATTGTTGGCTATTTGTGTATACTTTGCTTTACGAATACAGTCCACTTTTTTCCAATGATCCCCAATTAGTCTGATCCAAGCATCAGATAGTTGGGCAAATTGCACTGATTTTCCAATTCTCCGCTTTGAACAATTAACATATTGCGATACGAGCAGAGCGAACGAAAGGGTCACAAAAAAAGTCTCCATGGTAACTCCGGGGTGCTTTGAGCGAAGTATTGCTGAACGGGAGTATAACATTTTTTAAATTGCACCACACTGACAGAAAAGTTCTATTGATATTATCTAGATGCATCTATTTGATTTTTTAATTTGAATTAACTAGATTTTTCGCGAAATAAAATTTTTTCTGGTGTATTCCATTATTGCAATTATTTATTTTAAATACATTTATTTATTCAAATCAAGATCTGTTTGATATCGTCTAAAAACGAAATTATTTATTTCTTTCTAATAAATCTGTAATTTGGTTTCATCTGTTCAAAAAACAATTTAGTTGAGTTCACTAAATGTATCTATTCGAAGTTTTTAAATTTAAATTAAATAGAATTTCCGTAGAGTCGAACGATTTTCTATTTGATTGAATTAATTGCCTGTCTATATGGCAAGACACAGATCGAAGAGTGGGGGGGCGTAGAGGGATATATATATATATATATATATATATATATATATATATATGTGTGTGTGTGTGTGTGTGTGTGTGTGTGTGTGTGTGTGTGTGTGTGTGTGTGTGTGTGTGTGTGTGTGTGTGTGTGTGTGTGTGTGTATCCCTCTACGCCCCCCCACTCTTCGATCTGTGTCTTGCCATATAGACAGGCAATTAATTCAATCAAATAGAAAATCGTTCGACTCTACGGAAATTCTATTTAATTTAAATTTAAAAACTTCGATGTAATATATATATATATATATATATATATATATATATATATATATATATATGTTTGACACATCTATAGTATGATATTCGATGAAACTCTCTAATTATCATAACGATATTGACTAATTGATATTGTTTATGTGATACAACAAATAATGATAGGAATTAATTTGGTCTCTTATGCCATATCTGCGAGTAAGATGCTACAAGCACTCGGAAGTTATAGCTATATAGCTATAGGTAGGTTGTAGGTTCGATTCCGTATATAGACAAAATATTTTCTTCGATTAGAATCATTTCAGAAGGCTAAATTGAATATTTGGTTTTGAATTTATGAAATATTCTATGCATATAGTGCACTTGGATTTGCAGTGAATTAAGCAAATAAAGATTTACTCCAATCGAATCTTTATTTACTTGATGTAAATATATTAAATATTCAAAAAGAATAGCCAAAACAAATGAAAAAGTAGGTTTGAAACAAATTGGATCGTAAGTAGGCCGTAAGACAATGAATTTGAAGTTTGCATCGTTGGAATGCAATGAAGATCATTTCTGAATTTCTTTAATTTCTTTCGGTAGACTTTGGCAACAAAAATTCCTCGACCATTTTTAGAGATATTTATTTATCGATTTACAATATGGATCTATAAAAAAGATCTATAATAATAAAAAGAAGGAAAATGAAATGCACAAAAAAGTTGTCGTTGCGTTCCAACGATGCAAACTTCAACGCCATGTGAGACAAGGAAAAAACCTATTTGATTAAAATAGATCCTCTTTAAATTAAATGTATTTTTTTTCGCTGAATGATTGGTCGATTTTCTCCCAGTTGAAAATTAAAAGTCTGCCGACGTTTTTTGATCGAGACTGTAGGCACTCCGTTATCTGCAAAGATGCACTTTTGTGCGGCCAATCGAGCGAAATCGAGCGCAAGTGTCTCGAAGTGGCTCGTTATCGTACTACGATGATAAATTCTCGAAAATTCGAAGGTGAGGCGTGAAAATGAGATTTTGAAGTGGCGGGGCATGGCGTGGCAACTTAAGGCGTTACCCCCACTTGTAGCGCAAAAAAGGCCTTTTTCATGAATTTTTTAAAAGAAAACTACAAAACTTTTTTAATCGATCAATATACCATCTTAAAGAACACATCTTGAAGAACTTTCAGTAATTTTTTTATTGAAAAATATAACATTGTTTAGTGGCAAATGGCCGTCAATGAAATAATGTTTTTATATACACGGTTTGCGGTGACCAACATTGCGGCGAAGTGGATCATCTGAAAAAAAAATGCGGATGGATTTAGTCAAATATAAGTATAAACTAGTCTTTAATCGAAGGATTTTAAAAAATATTCATTTTTCACAAAATGGCGGACAGTCAAAGTTAATGGTTCGATTTTAACGAAAAAAAACGGCCGTTTTTTGGCTATAAAACGGCCATTTTTTTTTCGAAAAAAAAATCGAACGATTGAAGACTACATTTTTATGTATTAAATAAGCCTGCAAAATTTCAAGAAGATCGGTTCATTAGTGTTCGAGTAATCTTGGTCACCGACTTCAGAAACGCCTTTAAAGTTTCAATTTCAGTTTACACGAAGAAAATATTTTTTTTTGTAAACTTACATAGTCATCTATTCCGGGCATAAAAAAAACTGCACTTCAAATTGCACTTCAAAAAAATGCAATAAAAAAAAATCGATTTTTTCAAAATCGCAAGTGGGGGTAGCCCCTTAACATGTATACACGGTGTTTATATCGCGTGGCACCGAGGGGAACAGGTGAAACGCGCGATAAGCACCGCGGGCGAAGTATCGATAAGAGGCAAAGCCTAACGATCGTCCACATATATTAATTTCCGAGACTACCACAAGAGCACAGTCGATCTTTTGCTCCCGTATTAACGGAACACTGTAAA
The DNA here is from genome assembly GCA_944452715.1 of Ophion slaviceki. Classification (NCBI taxonomy): domain Eukaryota; kingdom Metazoa; phylum Arthropoda; class Insecta; order Hymenoptera; family Ichneumonidae; genus Ophion; species Ophion slaviceki. The sequence goes on from OX101792.1 coordinate 23,255,396, forward strand.
TATTTGCCCGTGTAAGAACGTGCTCGGGTGTGACGTTCGAGCTGAAGACATGGAGAATTTCATAACAGTGCTTACGGCTCGCGCATCGCCTCGTGCCTTCTCTTTCAGTTTTTCGACCAACACGGCAGGTAACATGTACGAGCTTCAATCTTGAAATAATACCTACACGTGTATCACGATTGCGATAGGAATTTTTCTTATCCGAGTCTCAAATATGCGGAGAAAATCATTTTGGGATGACGTTCAGAATATATCTGCGTTTGTGCTGTGAATTCCTTGCGTTTGACGCTTTTTTTATGAATAAAGTTTGCGAAAGAGACATACCTCCGGTTAATTTGGAATTTTGTGTACCCATGTATTTTTACTCGCTGATCACGAATATGGTACGGAAAATACCCGCAAATTTGATTTTCAAGGTCAAATTCACAAAAAATGAATTGTCAAAAGTTCTTCCGTTTTATTTTAATAAATGTTTATCTGAGAGAAAAATGTTTTCTACAAAAGTTGTAGCCTATGAAAAGATTGATCTTTTATGTACTATCGAGTTTTTGTCTAAAACCATTCTGTTTCGAGAAAAATGGGATAATGCTCCAATAAGTACATTTTGCTAAACTCCATTAGTTTCGATATTATTTACTCACTTCACCGCGGAAAGGTGGGAGTTTAGTCTTTAAAGTGCATGTTTATTTTTTGCTTTTATTTTATTTTTTGCATTATTATATTTTATTTACATTTAATTTTATTTTTTGTTTGGGTTTAAAGACTAAATTGCACTTTAGAGGCTAAACTCCAACCTTCCCGCGGTAAAGTGCGTAAGTAGTCAATATCGAAACTAATGGAGTTTAGCAAAATGTACTTATTCGACCATTATCCCATTTTCCTCGAAACAGAATAGTTTTAGACAAAACCTGTATAGAACATAAAAGATCAATCTTCTTATAGGCTACAACTTTTGTGGGAAACATTTTTCTCTAAGATCAACATTTATTAAAATAAAATAGAATCATTTTTTTTAAATCAGCTTTTGTGAGTTTTGACCTTGAAAATCAAATTTGCGAGTATTCACACTGTCATATTCGTAATCAGTGAGTCAAAATACAAGGGCACACGATATTCCTAATTAATCGGAGATATGTTGTTTTCGGAACTACACCCCTTTTTATTCGTGACGTTGGACCTGGCATCGTTAGAACGCAACGAACATGAATTCTTTTTTGGCGCTCAATGTTTTTTTTGGCCCATTTATGCTGTCATGAATTGCGTATTTTTAAGAAGCTTTTACGCATTTTTATTGGAGATTTATTACCGCAATTCGAAAAAAACGCGGTGGGGTGATTATCAAAATAAATAAATGGAAGATGAAAGAAAAAAATCGTTGCATTCGGCGTCATTTTTATTTCGAGGCTCGGAGCTCAGCTACGTCAGAGATTCGAATTTCCATCGCTGGAATGCAATGAGCTTTGTTTTTCTTCAGTTTCTTGATTTTATAAATTAAGTTTGCGATTTGGAAAAAAAATTTCGTCCGGCCGAAAAAGGTCGTTTTTTCCGATTTTTTTCTACTGCTGGATTATTTATTTGGGATTTGGAAAAAAGGTATGTTATTAAGCACACATTGAATTGATTTCGTGTAAATTTTTATTTGTAAAAATTGAAAGTTAACAAAGTTATTGGGGTATAGTATAAAAAATGCCTCTGTGTAAAAAATGTAGTCCAACTGCAGGATCGATAACCTGGCAATAGTTGGTCAGAGAAATAAAAAAATAATCTATATAAATCTAGTTCTCGTTGTACGCAGCCTTATGCGAAATTAAGAAATTAAGAAAATGTAATTTTAGCGCATTTTTCATTATATTCGGAGGCTTGGAAAATATTGAATGAAAAATTAAGAAATATATTGAATATATTATTATAGCGCATTTTTCATTATATTCGGAGGCTTGGAAAATATTGAATGAAAAATGAAGAAAATGTAATTTATTGAATTTATTGAATAATGAAATGTGAATTATTGAACGAAATTAAGAAAATGTAATTTTAGCGCATTTTTCATTATATTCGGAGGCTTGGAAAATATTGAATGAACAAAAATTGTTACAACGATAGCTACTACAATTACTCCGGCGAGAAATTTCGTTTCGAGAAAAAGCGCGACTGAAAATTTTAGTATACGTAAACTTTAGTAATACGTTGCTCTACGTGCTCTCACTAAATCGTCTTTGACTCGCTCAATTGTCAATACTTTAACTTGACATTTTTTTCACATATTCTAGAATACATACACTTAGAAAAAATGTTTAAAAAATCGATTTTTTAACCCGCCACAGCGGTGTTCCGCATTAAATTAGAAAACATTTTTTAGTATTCTTATTCAGGGAACAACAACCTAAATTTCCAAAAAAGATTCTGGATAATAATAAAAATAAGAGAATAAAAATCCAAAAAAATGTATGTTGCATTTCACTGACGCAAACATCACCACCGTAGCTGCGATACGAATCAAAGCAATACCCAAATAGTATACGACGTGAACAAAAACATTTCGAGACACAATTTCGGAATCGCTCCACGAGACAAACGATAATGATTTCCCTTCGGTATGCTCGGGCACACGCGACGATAAAAATGTTTGTGTCTAAAAGTTGAAAAATTCTTGTCACTCTGCTCATAATCTTCGCATCAAAATTTGAACGAGATCGATGTAGACGCCTGTTATCCGCTCGTAGGATTGCGTTAGGGCACATGTTGCCACTTTGTTCTCGATCTCGGAATCATAAATAGATTAACGTTCGAACGACGAGGCTGCTGATAGATATGTGAAATATCGGCGGATCTGGCGCTGAATTTCTAGGAGATACACATTGCCACACTCGTCATTTAAATATTTTCTTTTCTCGTCATTAGCGGACTGAGAAAAACTTTAATAGTTTCTCAACTCGAGGCCCCGAGGAAAAAACCTGACATATTTATTTTGATAATACACTTTGGAGGATGTTAACATTTATTTAACTCATGAAACAATATTTACGTGGTACAAAATTCACTTGTAGGAAAATGTGTTCGTTTCTCGTTCAAATTCATTTTTCACGCTATCTTCATTTTGATATACACGTGTTTAGACAAAACGCTTAATGTTTTTTAATGAAAAATTGTATTCGTTTCTCGTTCAAATTAATTTTTCACGCTATCTTCATTTCGATATACATGTTCTTAGACTTAGCGCGATTGATGTTTGACAAAGTTGAAAGTATAATTGGGAAATTTTTTTCATGCCCTTCTTAAGGGGGGAGATCCCCTTATGCAGCCGAAAACAAGCGAATTTTTAAGATTTTTTTTCGCGTCGAAACTATTTACTCTAAATAATTGAAATTTTATGTACATATTTTTATAAATTTTAATTTCTCAATTTTTAATATGAAAAAATGTTATTAAGCATGTTATTAAATATGTCAAGCCAAGTTTTAGATTTCTAAGACCCACACGCTCTGTGTGAACTTACAAAATCCAAACGAAAGTGAAAATTTGAAAAATGGTGCGCGTTTGAAAAAATTGTATATTTTTGATAAAACCGATACTAAAGTATTTCTTAATGGAAAAGTAGATTTTCAAAGGTAAATTTTAAGAAACTTTAGGTTTACGTATACGGTAATGATGTTATCTAGAAGTGTGCAAAATTTCCAAATGATCGATTGGATAGTTTTTGAGTTAAGGCCTAAGGCCACTGTAACGGTCCAAAAAAAAAGGTTTTTTCACGAATTTTTTGCTTCCAAAATTGAAGGTAATTGAAAAAAATCTTTTAAGGGTGTTATCGGGCATACATTAAATTTTATTATCAAATTTTTTTACAGCAAAAAAAAAACAAAATGGCGGTTCCACAGCTATCTTTCCGGGGCATGTTTTGCTTGCAGGGCTCCGCGGCACGCAGCACCACTGGTGCACTTTTGAATCTAGAACAAAAAAAAAAACCATCAATCTAGAGGGTTATAGCTAGAGAATGTCGATCGGATTTTAAAAAGTATCAATTTTTGTGGATTTGGCGTGCGTTTGAAAAAAAAAATTGATTTTTGACGAAAAAAACGGCTAGTTTTTTGTTAATAAAAAATCAATAAATAAAGTTATTGAAAATCCCGATCGACATTCTCAAGATAATGTTAATGTTCACATCTGGTCAAAATTTCAAGTAAAAAAAATGAAAATTGTTCGAGTGATGCTGCGTGCCATTTTGAAAAACCGTATTTCGAGAAAAACGCGTTTAAAGTTTTGCGAATAGTTTTTTATTGGAAAAAATAAAAAAAAGAAGGTAAAAAAAAATTTACCGTTAGTCTGCAATCCCAGCACCATACATTTGTCCTTCGATGGCCAAATTTTCGTCTGGCAAAATTTACAGTGGCCTTACCCCTTAATTTGTACGAGATTCACGAAAGGGAGATACCTTTAGGCGAGGAAGGAATTCCTGATTTTCATGATTTTTTTTTTTTCATTAAAACTCATACGCAGAATCTAAACCAAGAAAAAGTGAGAAATGTTTAAAATCGATGAAATAGTGCGGTTTGAAACGAAAAGATTGAATTTTCCGAAAAAAATAGCTACAATTTGCAATAAAAAACACTTTTTCAAAACCATTTAGGGTCATGATAAATCATGACTACGATACTATGATAATTTTTCGAAACAAAAGAAAAAGATCACAAAATGACGGATGATTTCGATTTTTTTTCTATTTTCTTTCCAGCCTATAAATGTTTTTTTCTATTTTCTTTCTAACTTATAAAATTTGAAATTTGATAAAAATCTTTCTAACCTTATTGTCTAAAAACAATAAGTTTAGCAAGATTTATAAGGTTAGAATAAGAATTGTCTAAAGACATTAACGTGTTTTTGTTTGTTCTAAAGACATTAGAAAGAATATAAACCTTGTTAACCTCAATGTCTTCAGACGATTCGTATTCTAACCTTATAAATCTTTCGAACCTTATTGTCTTTAGGCAATAAGGTCAGAAAGATTTATACCAAATTTCATCAGAATCGGTCACCAATATTAATTTTAAAAAATTAAAAAATACCATGTAACAGCCAAAAGTAGTAATAAAACACATCCTAAGTCTCAAAAATGGGGAAGAACTCTTTCCCTAAAAAAAAATCCAGAAAATTAGCAAATTTTTTTCCTCGCTTAAAGGTATCTCTACCCTTAATCCGAGATTTCGTGGCCATAATGAACTGATGTAGTCCGTCAGTTTCCTCGTGGGGTTGATTTTTCTCCATAATTTTTTCCCTACGTTACAAAGGGATCTGCCCCCTTAAGCTTCCTCGCCGTACAACGCTGGCACTTTATTTCCCTCCGCATTACACGTATGTCGAGTAATTTGTGCTCGGAGTCCACGATGATGCGCTGACCTCCATTCTCTACTTTTCACGCTGCATCTGTTATCTGACTTCTATTTCTTTTTCCACATCTATACGGGCGGTAAAGTGGGAATACACAACGGAGCAGCGTTTACAAAGTCTGCTCGTGTGGCACACGTGGGAAAATGAGAATTCCATGCAAACATCGTTTCGCAATGTTGCTGCGGCGTGTGCACGTTACGTGCATACGTTGTACGGGGCCGTTAGAGAGTAAATCGAACGTCCCTATTAGTCCAGTAAAAGAGACGAAAACCCAGCACTTTTTAGCGTAGAATGAGAATTTTTTTTACTGAAGGTAGATGGTTGCATACTGAAAGTAACCCCAATAAAACTTTGCCCCTCGACTCGCCCCAACCCTAAGAAATAGGGGTTGAAGACCTAAAAATCGCCGTATCTCGATAATTAATAGCCCGACGAAGAAATATTTCGAACAAAAGTTGTTTGGAATAATAAAATACGTGTAAAGTTGGCTGACGTCCAATCTCCTATCTTTGAAAATAGCGGCACAAAAACAGGACCCCTTACCCACCGAATTTTCGAATCATTTTTGTGCCGCTATTTTCAAAGATAGGGGGTTGGACGTCGGATAACTTTATACGAATTTCATTATTCCAAACAACTTTTGTTGGAAACCTTTTTTGATCGGGCTATTAAGGGGCTTTAGTGTGAACGCTGAAAATTTCGGTGATTTTCGGGAATTTTTTGGAAGAGAAGTACTCAATTAAATGTTTCGGAAAACTAAGAATATATTTGGCTATATATTACCTATATTACATAATTTTTTCATAGAAAAATATTGAGATCCAAGAAAAAAAAACTTCCTCCACTGCTGACATGATTCCGGCCGATTGAGTAGCTGAAACCGAAAAAGGAAAAAATGTCGTTAAATTGGAAGTCATTTCCTGTACAATGACGTAGGATTTTCGAAAAATATCGAAATCTAACAAAATGGCGTAGTTATGAAAAAAGTCTGTTTTCTTGTCTCAAAAATGGTCGTTTTTTTCAATGCCAAATCGTCAATTTTCATCCAATCAAAAATATTCTACGTCATTGTAGAGTAAATATATTCAAGAGTACTCAGTTCAAATTTCAAGTCAATCGGATAATTGCTCTTTGAATTACAATGTCAGCAAATTTGAAAAATCTCATTTCGAGAAAAACGCGTTTAAAAATTTAACTATCGATTTTTGCATGATAAAATGATATAAATGATAATGATATTCTTGAAAGTATAAACTGTCAAAAAAGGCAAAAAAATCGATGTCTTGAAAGTGTCACAGTGGTATAGCCCCTTAATTACCGAGATACGGCGATTTTTAAGTTTTCAACCCCTATTTTTTAGGGTTGGGGCGAGTTGAGGGGCAGCATTTTATTGGGGGTTACTTTCGGTAGGCAACCATCTACTTTCAGTCAAAAATTCATATTCTTTGCTAAAAAGTGCTGGGTTTTCGTCTCTTTCACTGGACTATATGTGTAACGAGAGAATGACCTCAGCTTCGTAGCACGTGTCCCCCTTTTCCTGAATTTTCCGCCCGTTTTACGAGATATTACCGTTCAACGTGTTTTTGACCTCGTCACGCGATCTTCGGTTCTGTCGCGTGTTATCGACCTCGTTATATCAATGTATGTGATAAGTTCGGGACGGACCGCCCAGTTTCTCCCGACTGGCCTTAATTTCAGTACGATTGTAATAATCGTAACAACGATACGCCCGAACAATGCCCATTTGTGGAAAAAAAAAACAGTACGCGGTCAACATCCGATCTGATAACAAAAAAATAAAAACTAATTTTCGATTGATGTAGCCCTGATTGTTAGGACCGAAATAAGAACGGTTTTATTCGTAATTTCGATTTTTTTTTCTTCATGATGCAAGCAATGCATCGACGGGCCTCCATAAGCTTGGGACCCAAAAAGTAGTCGATTTTGAATATTAAAAAAAAATGAGAGTATTGGGATAATGAGGTCTTAAGGCGAGGAAAAAATTGCTGATTTTCATGACTTTTTTTTAAAGAAAGATTTCTCTACCATTTTTGAGATTTCGGGCATCTTTTATTACTACTTTTGGCTGGTACGTGGTATTTTTAAAAATTGATCTTCGGCGGAGCCGTGGCACGGTCTTCTGAACGGGTTGCGGCGGATGTTGTCAGACGGCGTGACACGTAGCGTCGGCGGGACTGATGTGAGAAAAAAATCAACGAACATTTTTCTTTCATTAACAATTATACGCAGAATATGAACCAAGAAAAAGTGAGAAATGTTGAAAATCGATGAAATTGCACGCGTTGAAACAGAAAGAATTGAATTTTCCGAAATAAAATGGTTACATTTTGCAATTAAAAAATTCTTTTCTATACTTTTCAACAAAATTTAGGTTCATGTTTTAGACAATAAGGTTAGAAAAATTTATACCAAATTTCGTCAGAATCGGCCGATTAGTTTTTTTGCTATACGTCATGCCAGTTTTGAAAATGCAGGATAAAAGATCGTGCCATTGTTAAACATTAACAAACTTAACACATACCATGTAACAGCCAAAAGTAGTAATAAAACATACCCTAAGTCTCAAAATGGCGAAGAAATCGTTCCTTTGAAAAAAAAATAATGAAAATCAGAAAGTTTTTTCGAATTCGAAAATATCGGAAAAGAAGGTAAAATAAATAAAGGAGGGATACGCAGATACTCTATGCCGGTGTTGTAGAGAGAGAAAAAAAAGTTTGGAATACATACTCGAATGCGGGAAAATAGGAGACAAAGTGAATAAGGCAGTGGTAAGTAGATGGTTTGGAAAAGTGGCGAAGAAGCTACGAGGAGGAGGCACTAAAAGGAAAATTTCATAAAGAAATGAAAAGGAAACCGATTAAGGCGTTACCCCCACTTGTAGCGCAAAAAAGGCCTTTTTCATGAATTTTTTAAAATAAAACTACAAAACTTTTTTAATCGATCAATATACCATCTTAAAGAACACATCTTGAAGAACTTTCAGTAATTTTTTTATTGAAAAATATTACATTGTTTAGTGGCAAATGGCCGTCAATGAAATAATGTTTTTATATACACGGTTTGCGGTGACCAACATTGCGGCGAAGTGGATCATCTGAAAAAAAATGCGGATGGATTTAGTCAAATATAAGTATAAACTAGTCTTTAATCGAAGGATTTTAAAAAATATTCATTTTTCACAAAATGGCGGACAGTCAAAGTTAATGGTTCGATTTTAACGAAAAAAAAATCGAACGATTAAAGACTACATTTTTATGTATCAAATAAGCCTGCAAAATTTCAAGAAGATCGGTTCATTAGTGTTCGAGTAATCTTGGTCACCGACTTCAGAAATGCCATTTTGAGAAAAACGCGTTTAAAGTTTCAATTTCAGTTTACACGAAGAAAATATTTTTTTTTGTAAACTCACATAGAGTCATCTATTTCGGGCATCAAAAAAAAAAACTGCACTTGAAATTGCACTTCAAAAAAATGCAATAAAAAAATTCGATTTTTTCAAAATCGCAAGTGGGGGCAACCCCTTAAATAATTGTGCGACTATATGAGAGCCTTCGAATGCATGGTAAGAAAGGAAGCATGAAGGAGCAAAAAGGACGAAAGATAAGCATTAACAAAAATAAAATAAAAGAACGTGTAAAAGGGTGTAAAATTTTATTAATATACAGTGTAAAAACCCTATAAAACCCTATATACCGTGTAAAAACCCGTAAGAGTGTACTTTGAAAACAAGAACTATACATAGTGTTGCCAAATTTGAGTTAATTTATTATTGAAAAATGTTGACAAACAATGAAGATATTATTATTTAAACAAAGGTGTAGGTTAGGGTGGTACAAATTTGAGCTTTATATTTCTTTCCTTTCTCTCACCATCCAATTATCTTCTTAAAAGAAGAAGAAATTGTCACAAAAGCTGCGAGCGATCAAAAAATTTTTAGCGGTCGCTCAAGCCTCCCAAAAATTCTAATTTTCATTAAAAAGTCAGCCCTTCGAAATCAATCAAATTACCACCTGACATTTTTTTCGTCACTGGCAACGGTGATATTTGGGGTGGTACATTAAATGGTCCGCCCTGTATATTAATATTTGATATACCAGGTGTGTAAGTATGAAACCGGAATTTTTGTACAGAAAAAACACGTTTATTGTAATGATATGATACAATTAACTAGAGATGGCTTCTCGGGTCACCTTTAACTGATCCGCCAGTTGTTGTTGTGTTTGAGCGTCGTCTTCGTCCAACAAGGCTTGCAGGTCAGCGTCTTCAAACTTTTTCGGTGGTCTTCCACGTTCTTCGTTCCTCACGTCAAAGTCGCCACTTTTGAACCGTTTGAACCACTCGAAACACTGTGTTTTACCGAGAGCATGCTCACCAAACGCCTCCACAAGCATTCGATGCGATTCGGCTGCGGTTTTCTTCAGATGAAAACAGAAAAGTAGTGCTGTCCGCAAATCGTAATTTGTTGGCACAAAACTCGACATGTTTATCTCTAATAAACTAATGCTACTGAATGAAACTCGTGTTATTGTGAGTTGGAAATCTTTGTCGGATATCGATACAATAACAAGACACCGCTGACGTGATGTGTCGGTAACTGCATCGACATCTAGCGCCACCTATGGGCAAATTCCGGTTTCATACTTACACACCTGGTATAGATAATAATTTAGTATAATATAACCCTCCTAAAACTGGAGTTTTTCAAAATTACTTTTTGAAATTTCGAGAATTATGAACATGCCAAGCTATAGGATAAATTTTCGATTTCGGAAGAAACAACTCGAATAATTTGTTATTATCAAATGGATAATCATATAAAAAAATAGTCCGGTCCTATGATGGAAAATGTTATAAACTATGCTTTGTCTGAATTTGAATTGAATCGGACGAAGAAATTTTTAGAAACAACTTACACCGAAAACATATTTTTCAGAAAAAAGAAAAAAAGGCCTGATCTGGCCCTTCACCAAAATCATCCCAACTTGATCAATTTTTCCAATTTCTACAGAACCTTTGTTGCAAATTGGGGTCAAGACTATACAGTAAAAAAATCGTATTATTTCGGTTCCAAGCTTACGCAAAGCCCGTAACTTCGCTTTCTCTTTTGCCAACGTCGAAGGGAGGACGTTTCTTTCTTCTCTTCCGTTTTCGCCGACACGACAAATATTTGTAGCGTTCGGTTGTCCCTAATCCATCGAGCCAGAGCAGCATTTATCGAGCGAGCAAACAATCGTACGTGTGTGCTCGTTTCTCCCAGGCTCGCAAGTCGCAACAAAAGGGGCCGAGATTTTTCGTAACGGGAACGCGAAAAATGTATAAATTGTGCTTATAATAGACAAGTGATGATCCTCATCTAGCTTTGGATTGTCGGAAAACAAGACGTTTTTGGGATTTTTTTTTTTAATCCTAATGAAGCAATAAAAATGAACTTTGGAGGATTCATTCTACATACGTGTACGTGCTTAAATCAATTTTTTTTTCCAAAAAAAAACGAAATGGCGGCCCAATGGCCGGTGGAAAGAGAACACCTTTTTTAGGCCCTCCACGGGCGGACTCGTTGGAGACGCACGTGAGCACCTAGAACAAAACATATTTTTTTCCATATTCTACACGAGTTTTGCCAGCGAAGTACACAAGATTATTACAAAATAGGAATTTTTTCAAAATTGGCACCATTTTGAAAAAAAAAGTTGCATTTTTAACTGAAAAACGGCCTTCATCTGTTTAGGAAAACCGTAATTGTTTACAGATCGTAAAAATCGTGTGTACTTCGCTAGAAAATCTATCTATGAAGCTAGAGGCGAAATTTGAAGTCACTCGGTTGAAAATTGTAGGAGCTACGAGTCCGCCCGATTTTGACATGGTTGTGAGAAAAACGCGTTAAAAAGTTTAAAACCATTTTTCTACGGACTGTATTATTCTCGGCATGTTTATACATCATTTAAGGCGGGAACCTGAATTAGAAGGTCCAAAAAAGCGTTTTTTCGGGATTTTTTTTAGTAGAGAAAAAACAATCTTTTCATGTATATTTGAAATGTATAAAAAAATGGTCAACATGAAACAATAAGTGACTGCAGATTTATCAGCCTATTTCATGTGCGTCTTGCCACCGCAGTCCCCAATCGGCGGGAAAGATGCAGCTCGTAATTCTTGACTGAACAAAATAAACCAATAAAATTTTCAATTTCCGTATATTCTTCTTCCGGGTGAATTAAGAAAAAGCTGAAAAAATTGTGGAATTATAACTTTTCTCAGGTTTGAAAAAAAAAGTGTTAAAAAAAAACTTTAACGTGCTATAAAAATTATTTAAAAAGACTTTTTCAACGACTTTTTTAATTCACTTGAAACAAATTTTCATACTGAAGAAAACAAACTTTGGTTTGATTCAATAGGTCGTTTAGTTTTTTTGCCATCACGCCCGCCAATTAGGAAAAATCGTGAAAATGGAAACTGGAGAAAACGTGCTTCAAAGTTTTCAATAGGAGGAAATATCAATATCGAATATCAATCGCTTCTCTGCTTTTGGCCTAGTTTTTTCGAAAATATTTACAATTGGCCTCTGTAACTTTGTAAACATATTCTTGGATAGTTTATTTATCGATTTAAGGCGAGAAATCCCTTTAGGAGCGTGAAAAATAGGTATTTTTCGGGATTTTTTTTAAAGGGGATAAAATAATCTGATAATTTTCAAATTTGGACACGAGTTTATTATAACTGTCAAGTTAAAAAAAAAAAAATTTTTTTGGAATGACCAACAAATCGGCGGCGTTATTAAGGGTCTTCGGACGCCTGTTTTCCGCGACATCGAAAAGTGCTGCAGTCCTCGCTCTTTTTCTGTTGATCTGAAAAAAATTTAATAAGTGTCATTCGTTTACTGACATATTAAGGGGAAGGATATACCAAAAAAATGATGAAAAAGTGCAAAATTGAAAATTTGTGAGCCTTTTTACTCCAAAGTTCGAATTTTCGACCATTTTTTCGACATATTTGACCCCAAAAAAATTATTTATTCACACGCTACTTTTCAAACTTTAGGTATATCCTTCCGACAATATTACTGAGAGTAATTTCCTAAAATTTCATCCAAATCGGTCGATAACTTTTTGAGCTGCAACACGAGCAGTTTTTGAAAAAGTAGTTTCGAGATAATTGCGTTTAAAGTTTCACATGTGAAAACTATTAATTGTAATTTTATTGAATTAATATTCAATATTTCGAGTTTTCCTTTGGTCAGTATATTCTTTGGGTATCATACTCGAAATATGTAAAAAAATCGATTTTTTGAAAATTCTAAAGGGATTTCTCGCCTTAAGCAATAAAAAAAAACGATTATTCGAACCTTCTAATTCAGGCTCAAAACGCACATAAAATAGGCTGCAGTCAACAATAAATCTGCAGTCATTTATTGTTTCATGTTGAAATTTTTTTTTACACATTTCAAATATTCATGAAAAGATACCTGAATGTTTACTGTGCTCACTTGTTTTTCCCTTCCAAAAAAATTCCCGAAAAAACGCTTTTTTGGACCTTCTAATTTATTCTCCCACCGTAAATGCTTCGTAAAATTGTATAAACGGCAATTCATATTATCGACGCTAAATATTCGCATTGTGGCTCGGCGGATTCACGGAACGCTGAACTTAAAATCCACGGACCGGGTTAATACGTAATTACAACTGCGTGTACCGCGCATAACACTGCGTGTACACGTATACGTACATAGTTGCACGTGTGGTGTACGGTGGTACGAAAAGTACCATCCGCACACGCGTATATATATTTCCGCATGCATATTTATAGCAACACGATCACCCAAACGTAGTGGCGATTTTTTTCTTTCGCTTACGTCATCGTTCGTGCATAGTGCGTAGCGTGGAAATATAGTTGGATTGCGGTGATCGCCATGCTTGACTGCCGAAACGATTCATCGTCGGGCCGCGATGATATGCAACGGAATAAAAGGTCGAGAGTTTCAGTCGAGACAGGTTTTTTTTTCGACCTTCTCGTTATCAAAATTTAAAACATTTTGTGTCTTTTTTTTTTGCAAAAAAAAATCCTACATAATTTCGAGGTGTAAATCTCTGTTTTTTCGTTTTTTTTTGTTTGGTTTTTTATTTCGAAAAAAACTGTTGCACGACGATTACTTCAATTGGTAGATTTATCGTGTTTTGATTTATAAATTCATGTGAAGAATTTGCAATTTCGAAATATGTCTGTGTTTCGCATCATTAAGGCCTTAGCCAGCCCAAATAATCGCGTAACCGAAAACACAAATATAACAAATTTAAACAACACCAAATAGTCGTAAGACAAATAATTGTTAATCACCGAGGATCTCAGAACACATCTTTGATCAAAAAAAGCCAAAGGCACGCTGTAACCAAATGTAAACAAAAAAACACCGAATAAAACTACTTCCTTACCACTAAAAGCCTTAGGCAACGGATATAAAATCATGTGCGAATTTAACAATTTTGTTCCGTATGAAAAAGTGATTCACTCATAAAATTAATTACGCATCTATTTAATATGAATATCAATATGTTAGAAAAAACATATTTTTTTTCGATGTACATAATGGCCGACTACTCGAAACTTCTCGAAATAGCTTTAACTTCAACAATTTCCATTCGATTTACTTCAAATTAAAAAGTTATGTTCCTAATTGCATTTCGCAGAGAAGTTTTTTTTTTTTTTAATTTTGTTCTAGGTAAAAAATTGTTGATGCTAAATGTCACGCCGTGGAGCGCCTGAATAAAGATAAAAGAAAATATTAATAGTCGGCCATTTTTTAATCGAAAAAAAATTCTAACAGCTTGATTATCATACTAAATAGATGCGTAATTAATTTTATGAGTGAACCACTTTTTCATACGAAAAAATTGTTAAATTCGCACATGATTTTATATCGGTTACTGTGGCCTTAAGGGGAGCCTGCTTTTTCTCGACTTTTATGGCCTAGCAGGTTAGCGCGATTTGTACGATTTCAGGCGAGAAATAATAAGTTTGGACAACAAGTGTAAAGATGTGGGGAAATGCGTGCAAGGTTGCTGTTTGGCGCTACTGCATGGCTGTCGACGTATGTAAGAATGAGACGAGAGCCACCCATATGGCTTGGAGCGATTATAGAATGGGAGTGTCGTCGACCGTGACTGTGGCGCATCTCAATGACTTCTTTGATCCTTCATCTTTGATCGTAAAGCTCGACGGCCACGATTACGTCCCGCGTATAGTGGACCGACGAGTCTTGGGTACCTGCGGTAAAAACGGACGTATGTCACGTATGGACGATTTTGTAGGCAAATTTTTGGAAAGTGAAAAATTTCGTCAGATAATTGTTAATAACAAATGAACTATGCAATATAAAAAAAATCCTACGTACTTCCATAGACAATGTATTTTTCAAGATATATTCAACATTTCAAGTGAATCGGTTGAAAATTGTCTGAGTTGTGTTTCCGGCCAACTTAAAAAAGGCAATTTTGGGATAAATGCTGCACAGCCGCCATTTTGAAATTAATCGCTTCAAATAAATTATTGTATACAGTCACTGATATCTATGATAAACACCCTTTTTTGTAATGTCGATTTATTTTGTGGTTTTTCTGAAAAAAAATCCCGAAAAAGCCTATTTTTTCGGCCTCTAAAGTGGCCCAACCCCTTAACAAAATATCATTGCCGAATGATATTTTTTGATTAAGGGGTTAGGCCACTGTAACGGTCCAAAAAAAAAGGTTTTTTCACGAATTTTTTGCTTCCAAAATTGAAGGTAATTGAAAAAAAACTTTTAAGGGTGTTATCGGGCATACATTAAACTTTATTATCAAATTTTTTTACAGCAAAAAAAAACAAAATGGCGGTTCCACAGCTATCTTCCCGGGGCATGTTTTGCTTGCAGGGCTCCGCGGCACGCAGCACCACTGGTGCACTTTTGAATCTAGAACAAAAAAAAAAGACCATCAATCTAGAGGGTTATAGCTAGAGAATGTCGATCGGATTTTAAAAAGTATCAATTTTTGTGGATTTGGCGTGCGTTTAAAAAAAAAATTGATTTTTGACGAAAAAAACGGCTAGTTTTTTGTTAATAAAAAATCAATAAATAAAGTTATTGAAAATCCCGATCGACATTCTCAAGATAATGTTAATGTTCACATCTGGTCAAAATTTCAAGTAAAAAAAATGAAAATTGTTCGAGTGATGCTGCGTGCCATTTTGAAAAACCGTATTTCGAGAAAAACGCGTTTAAAGTTTTGCGAATAGCTCTATTTCCTAAGGAAAAAACTATTGCGAATTGCTCTATTTCCTAAGGAAAAAAATTTTTTCTCGCACGGGACCTTTTTTTCCTTATTCTAGAGGGTTTAAACTATTTTTGAAGCCAATAAAAAAAAATCGATTTTTCAAAAAATTTACAGTGGCCTTACCCCTTAATGAAAATGAATGGTCCATTAAGGCGGGAGCTTGAATTAGAAGGTCCAAAAAAGCGTTTTTTTTCCAGAAATATTTGATAGAAAGGAAAAAACAAGTGAGCCCAGTAAACATTGAGGTATCTTTTCATGTATATTTGAAATGTATAAAAAAAATGCTCAACATGAAACAATAAACGACTGCAGATTGATCAGCCTATTCCATGTGCGTCTTGCCACTGCAGTCCCTAATCGGCGGGAAAGATGCAGCTCGTTATTCTTAAGGCGTTACCCCCACTTGTAGCGCAAAAAAGGCCTTTTTCATGAATTTTTTTAAAGAAAACTACAAAACTTTTTTAATCGATCAATATACCATCTTAAAGAACACATCTTGAAGAACTTTCAGTAATTTTTTTATTGAAGAATATTACATTGTTTAGTGGCAAATGGCCGTCAATGAAATAATGTTTTTATATACACGGTTTGCGGTGACCAACATTGCGGCGAAGTGGATCATCTGAAAAAAAATGCGGATGGATTTAGTCAAATATAAGTATAAACTAGTCTTTAATCGAAGGATTTTAAAAAATATTCATTTTTCACAAAATGGCGGACAGTCAAAGTTAATGGTTCGATTTTAACGGAAAAAATCGGCCGTTTTTTGGCCATAAAACGGCCATCTTTTTCGAAAAAAAAATCGAACAATTAAAGACTACATTTTTATGGATTAAATAAGCCTGCAAAATTTCAAGAAGATCGGTTCATTAGTGTTCGAGTAATCTTGGTCACCGACTTCAGGAATGCCATTTTGAGAAAAACGCGTTTAAAGTTTCAATTTCAGTTTACACGAAGAAAATATTTTTTTTTGTAAACTTACATAGAGTCATCTATTTCGGGCCCATACAGAAGTATGGGTCCGGATACTTATACTTCAAAAAAATGCAATAAAAAAAATCGATTTTTTCAAAATCGCAAGTGGGGGTAACCCCTTAACTGACACAAGAAAACCAACGAAATTTTCACTTGTCATATATTTTTCTTCTGAGTGAATTAATAAAAAGCTGAAAAAATCGTGAGATTATAACTTTTCTCAGGTTTAAAAAAATTGTGTTTAAAAAAACACTTTAACGTGCTATGAAAATTATTTAAAAATACTTTTTCAACGACTTTTTTAATTCACTTGGCAGAGATTTTCATACTGAAGAAAATGAAGTTTGGTTTGATTCAATAGGTCGTTTAGTTTTTTTGCTATCACGCCCGCCAATTTGGAAAAATCGTGAAAACGAAAACTGGCGAAAACGCGCTTCAAAGTTTTCAATATGAGGAAACATCAATATCAAATATCAATCGCTTCTCTGCTTTTGGCCTTGTATCTTCGAAAATATTTACAATTCGCCTCTGTAACTTTGTAAATATGTTTTTGGATAGTTAATCTATCGATTTGAGCAATGGAAAAAAAAATTTTTCGGACTTTCCAATTCAGGCTCCAGCCTTAACGAAAATGAATGGCCCATCAATGAAAATTAATTGTCAATTAATCAATTATATTTGCTCGTCCATCAATGGATAAATGAGAAAATATTTCGACCAAAGAAGAACTGACGGTGATCAAACACGTATCAGGAATTAATTTTTTTTGTCGGCCAAAATGTCACAATCGATTAACGGGTTATGCCAGTTGTAATAGTCGAAAATAGATCATTTGGGGGTTTCAAATTTTTTTGTATAGAAATTCGTGATGTTAAATTTCTCCAAAAATTAAGTATTTGAAAAAGTATCATCTGAAGAAGACTCCGTAATTGTTTTCTGTAAAAATATTTAATTATCATCGATTTACAGCCGATGTCTGGTTTAGACGACGTGGACCAGGTTATCTGAAATAAAAAAATTAAACAGATTTCATTAGTTTATTACTTTATCCTATGATTAATCGAAGAAATTTCCGAACGATCAAATAAAAAAATGGCGCGATTTCAGGGTTTTAATTTTTGCAAAAGAAGCTGGCATTTTTCGTTCGCGAAATGAAAAGTATACATCGGAAAAAAAATCTTCAATCAAATACTATATTTTTACATCTATACAAATCTATAAAAATTTCAGAAATATCGATGCAGTGGTTTTTGAGATATTTTTCTCACCGACTGTGAAAACGTACTTTAAAGAAAAAAAAAAGCTTTTAAAGTTTCGAACGACGCTCCGAGCGTCCCGACGGGTGTCAACATAACCTATAAATCCGTCAATTTTGATCCGATCACCTTGAAATTTACAGGAAACATTCATAAGATGATATAGGTACTGTCCAAATATATTGATTTTGAAAAAAGTGATTTTTCGACTACAACTAGGTACCCTTAATCGATTGCTTAAAAAACTATCTAGATTGGAGTACATTTTTCGAAATGATGAATCGACTGCCAGATAATTTTTTTTTTCGACGATTCGTCTGCTAGATCTTTTTCTTTCGGATTTTTTTTTCGTCGCTTCGTTAATTCCGCCACGAATTTACGGCGATCTTCGATTTTTCGAATCGTGACACGGACCGACGAGCAATTATTCGTCGATAGTGGCGGTGGGGACGAGGATGACGAGCTACGTCCGTGTAACACGTATTTATATTGCTGATTGACCTTCCAGCCGGCTCCGGTTTGCGCTCCGCTACATTCAATTCCATCGGGAACGCATCGGTGGCTGCAAATCGAGCAATTTCAACGCCGTATTTTCTCTCTTCGACTCCTTCAATCCGCGCTCGGCCCTTTTCCGGTTCTGTTTTTGTTACTTTTTTTTTACCGCACACAGAAATACCGTAATTTCCCGGTGACAATGACTGCGTGAACGTATCGACGTAAGTTCGAAATATGCGGGAAAGATTTTTTTCCGCTTTGTTGATAACTATAGAGGGTGTCCTGTTATGAAACGATAATCCTGCAATTGCCGATAGGTCAGATAATGTCCTACTATATGCTGGAATTTCAGTTTACAAACAAATTTAGTAAATTGTTAATTACTGAATTAGTTAGTTAGTCAGATTAGTTAGTAAGATTAGTTGGTTAACTTGTTAGTTAGTTAGTTAGTTAGTTAGTTAGTTAGTTAGTTAGTTAGTTAGTTAGTTAGTTAGTTAGTTAGTTAGTTAGTTAGTTAGTTAGTTAGTTAGTTAGTTAGTTAGTTAGTTAGTTAGTTAGTTAGTTAGTTAGTTAGTTAGTTAGTTAGTTAGTTAGTTAGTTAGTTAGTTAGTTAGTTAGTTAGTTAGTTAGTTAGTTAGTTAGTTAGTTAGTTAGTTAGTTAGTTAGTTAGTTAGTTAGTTAGTTAGTTAGTTAGTTAGTTAGTTAGTTAGTTAGTTAGTTAGTTAGTTAGTTAGTTAGTTAGTTAGTTAGTTAGTTAGTTAGTTAGTTAGTTAGTTAGTTAGTTAGTTAGTTAGTTAGTTAGTTAGTTAGTTAGTTAGTTAGTTAGTTAGTTAGTTAGTTAGTTAGTTAGTTAGTTAGTTAGTTAGTTAGTTAGTTAGTTAGTTAGTTAGTTAGTTAGTTAGTTAGTTAGTTAGTTAGTTAGTTAGTTAGTTAGTTAGTTAGTTAGTTAGTTAGTTAGTTAGTTAGTTAGTTAGTTAGTTAGTTAGTTAGTTAGTTAGTTAGTTAGTTAGTTAGTTAGTTAGTTAGTTAGTTAGTTAGTTAGTTAGTTAGTTAGTTAGTTAGTTAGTTACTAACTAACTAACTAACTAACTAACTAACTAACTAACTAACTTACTTACTAGTTAGTTACTAACTAACTAACTAACTAACTAACTAACTAACTAACTAACTAACTAACTAACTAACTAACTAACTAACTAACTAACTAAAAAAACTAACTAACTAAAAAAAAGTTAGTTAGTTAGTTAGTTAGTTAGTTAGTTAGTTAGTTAGTTAGTTAGTTAGTTAGTTAGTTAGTTAGTTAGTTAGTGAGAACTTGTTAGTTAGTTATGGCTAAGTTACCTGCATTGGTAACTAGCACTTACAGCTAAGTTACCAGATTGCATTTTCTGAAAATGTCCCACGATTTTCGAGATAAAAATCATCTGCTTTTGGTTTTTCGCATGCCATTTCGCAAGACAGTAAGGTTCCCTATTACTTTAAAAAGTCGCTTAGTCATTGTCGATTTATATCATTAGTAGAAATGGCAGGCGAAAAACCAAAAGCAGATGATTTTTTTTTTAAATAACGATAGGCTCTAAATATCAAAAACCGTGGGACTTTTGCTAAACTGAAATGCCAGCATATAGTAGGACATGATCTGACCTATCGACAGTTGCAAGATTATCCATTCATAACAGGACACCCTGTATATTGTCGGAAACTTTCATTGCACAAGTTTGTTCAGTCATTTCATGACGTACTTTTTTAAGCTGAAATGAAAATGATCGAGTTAGTGAATAACGAAAACCTCCACGAAATGACGTTTCAAGAGGGAAGATACGTTTTGGCAAGGAAAAAAAAATGCTGATTTCCATAAATGTTTTTTCAAAGGAAAGATTTATTTTCTATCTCTGAGACTTAGGGTATGTTCTATTAATACTTTTGGCGCTTACATGGTATTTTTTAAATTTATTCATCTTTAAAAATGTCGGAGGTGTGGCACGGTCTTCTAAACAGATTGCGGATGTTGTCAGATGGCGTGACCCGTAGCGTCGGCGGGATTAATCTGAAAAAAAAACCAACCGAGATTTTCCTTTCATTACCACTCATACGCAGAATATGAACCAAGAAAAAGTGACAAATGTTGGAAATCGATGAAATGGTAGGCCTTGAAACAGACACATTTAATATTCCGAAAAAATGGCTACATTTTGCAATAAAAAAATACTTAAAAAAACAAAATTTCAAGAACATTTAGGTTCATGTTTTAGACAATAAGGTTAGAAAGATTTATACCAAATTTCATCGGAATTGGTCGATTAATTTTTTAGCTATGCGTCACGCCAGTTTTGAAAATGCAGTTTAGAAGACTGTGCCATATCTCTGTCATTTATTAAGATTGGTGAAAACAAAAAATACCATGTAACAGCCAAAAGTGGTGATAAAACATACCATAAGTCTCAACAATTATAAAGACTTCTTTACTCAATTTTTTTGTTGTTTGAAAATCAATACAATTTTTCTTTGCCTAAAAGTATTTCTCTCCTAATCGATTGCAATATCTTAAACTTGCAACTAAGACCAGAGATAAATGGGATTCTGAAATGACCACTTGCTGCTCGCATTGTCTGATTATGGCGAATTTTCGGCACTGGTTAGCCGCTACGTCATACAGTGTCAAAGGTATGCGACCGATGACAGCCTCAAAACGGTAGTTAGGTGTGGGCGAGAGGTGAATTGACGCGAATTAAGCTCTTAATAGAATAAAATTATACCAGCTCTCTCTCACTCGAGTATGCATTTGCTTCTATTCTGTCAGAGTTGTTATATACGTACTGATGCAACTCGTATTGCGATACGGGAGCAGCAGAAGCAACAGTCTGTATTTATAAGCGCTTTTAATACGACCCACACACAACACGGCAAATATAATAGTCTCGGTTACGAGATCCCCTCCCGCTGTACCTACAATGGAATACGCATCTTCCTACATCACTACCGATGCGCCGAGGTCATTATGATCAACCGTAGCATTCGATTCAGCCGACGGCTGGAAATTTCTCAATGACGTTTACCCAAATATTCTCACGTCGAAAAATCCCTCGAGCACGATTTCGCAATCTCGAGCAGTCAATGAAGAGAGAAAAAAATATGCACGGAACTGAGGGTGTATGATCAAATTATCGATCAATCAAATTCGCGTTTTTTTAAACGGTTGGGCTACTGTGTCAACCCAAAAATCGGGGTCATTCGAAAAAAATAGTTTCGAAGGAATAAGGGATAAAATTTCGAAAAGTCCATAACGCCGATTAATTTGGAATTTCGTGTACCCATGCATTTTGACTCGCTGATCACGAATATCATGGAGAAAATACCCGCAAATTTGATTTTCAATGTCAAAACTTACAAAACTGAATAAAGGAAGTTTTTCTATTTTTTTAAATGTTGATCTTAGAGAAAAATGTGGTAATTCTTGAGACAAGTAACGTTTCCGAAAAATGAGCCTTAACATTTGTTGCTGTTGTATTTTCTCATTTATTGGGTTATAAATGATGATATTCAGTCGGGGGAGCTGAAATTCACCCCCCACAAAAAATTATGAGGTTTTATAGTTCGCGGAAACACGTGATAAAATAGGGCATTTTTGAACATTTCGACGCCTAAATTGGGGGTAGAGGGTGGGGGGAGTTACAAAAGAAGCCTTCCTGAATACAAACAAACCCAAACGATACCAATCCCCTCCGGCGCGAGGGGGTTGGGTTTGTTTGTATTCAGGAAGGCTTCTTTTATAAGTCCCCTACATTTGGGTTTTAATGAAGGAATTTTTTGAAAAATTCGAAATTATTTTTAACAATTTTTTTATCGTAAGAAAATTATTTTTAAGTTGAATTGTTTTGCAATTGAAAAAAATTGGATGGCAACCAACTTAATCAAATCTTACTAAAACCCAAACAAACTCCAACCCTCCCATGGTAAAGTGCATAAGTGGATAATGTCGAAACTAATGGAATTTAGCAAAATGTACTTATTGGAGCATTATCCCATTTTTCTCGATACAGAATGGTTTTAGACAAAAACAGTATGCAACATAAAATACCAATCTTTTTATATGCTACGACTTTTGTAGGAAACATTTTTCTCTAAGATCAATATTTATCAAAACAAAATAGAAAAACTTAAAAAAAATCACTTTTTGGGCGTTCCGACCTTGAAAAGCAAATTTGCGGGTATTTTTACTATTATATTCAAGATCAGCGAGTCGAAATACATGTGTACGCGAAAATCCAAATTAATCGGCTGCATGGGCTTTTCGGAATTACACCCTATAATATATAATATATAATACTTATTACAAAATATTTACATACTTATAGTATATTAAATAACTGAAAAAATCGTTTGGATATTTATTTGTATGTACATTACCAAAGTGGTGTACCAAATTTCATTTAAAAATATGAATAATTAAAGAAGCTATAAACAATCTCGTGGAGGATCTTTCAACGTGAGGGGCTTAACGGTGTATTTGATTTTGGCCACCCGGTTGATCTGAAACAAAAAAACGAGTTTTTTTTTCTCAAAATAGATAATATTGGTTAAGACCTGATGGAGCTTTTTTTAATCGTGTTTGAATCATCAAAAAAAATATTCGATTTTTTTCGTTGTTTTTTTGTCGAGGAAAAATGAGATCATTGTATTAATAACGGAAAAAAATGTTAAGAAGGAAAACGTCGGTCAAAACTAAACTACTATAACAATAAATACGTGTACCAAATTTCAAGTCAATCCGTTCATTAGATATCGAGAAATCGTGTGCACCGTTCTGGAAACAAAAGTTTCGAGAAAAAAGCGTTTGAAGTTTCACCAGCAGTTCCATCGTTGTGATCATACGTTTACCTTCAATCTGCGATTCCTGCACCGTATGTTGGACCTTACTCTTCAGTTCGACTTGCCTCAAGCGACGAACGCGCGTTTCTCATTTACACAGTAATCTCAACCCCTTAAATGATTTCCGCGGAATATATTTGAAACGGTTCGCGCAAAAAGTGAGAGCGTTTTGCTTACGGTGCGAATTAACTTTTCAGCTGACACTAATCGTACGATGATAATTCCATCGCGGACTGACTAAATTGTGAACGTTTTGCATTTCACTCGATAACGAACAAATCTAACTTGACGATGTGAAATACTTTAAAAAAAATGGCCGCATTATCGTTGGAAGTGAAATAAATTTTTGGAGTGAAAATCACCGGTCGATAAATTCATTTTTTAAATTGCTATATCGAGTCCCGAATTTACGGAGAATTAATATCAAAGGTATCGAATAAAAATTGGTATGTGCTGGTTTGCATATTGTCCTCGGGGTAAAGTCCCCCCCGATCGAGCTGAAATTTTGCACAAACTTCCCTTTTAATATTTTAAGACAAATCCCTAAAGGGATTTTTGGCGACTCGCAATAGTTTTCGAGATATTTAATTTTTTAGTTTTTTTTTTACGGGTAAGATTCCAAAAACTCCCCCTCCGATCGAGCTGAAATTTTGCACAAACCATCCTTTTAATATTTTAAGACGACCCCTAAATGATTTTGGATTTTTGGCGATGCGCAATTAAGTCTTTGGGCGACAAGTTTTTGGGTTTGGGTTTGTTTTGGGTTTAAATGTTTTGAGGCGTTACCCCCATTTGTAGCGCAAAAAAGGCCTTTTTCATGAATTTTTTAAAAGAAAACTACAAAACTTTCTTAATCGATCAATATACCATCTTAAAGAACACATCTTGAAGAACTTTCAGTAATTTTTTTATTGAAAAATATTACATTGTTTAGTGGCAAATGGCCGTCAATGAAATAATGTTTTTATATACGCGGTTTGCGGTGACCAACATTGCGGCGAAGTGGATCATCTGAAAAAAAATGCGGATGGATTTAGTCAAATATAAGTATAAACTAGTCTTTAATCGAAGGATTTTAAAAAATATTCATTTTTCACAAAATGGCGGACAGTCAAAGTTAATGGTTCGATTTTAACGAAAAAAACGGCCGTTTTTTGGCTATAAAACGGCCATTTTTGTCGAAAAAAAAATCGAACGATTAAAGACTACATTTTTATGTATTAAATAAGCCTGCAAAATTTCAAGAAGATCGGTTCATTAGTGTTCGAGTAATCTTGGTCACCGACTTCAGAAATGCCATTTTGAGAAAAACGCGCTTAAAGTTTCAATTTCAGTTTACACGAAGAAAATATTTTTTTTTTGTAAACTTACATAGAGTCATCTATTCCGGGCCCATACAGAAGTATGGGCCCGGATACTTATACTTCAAAAAAATGCAATAAAAAAAAATCGATTTTTTCAAAATCGCAAGTGGGGGTAACCCCTTAAGTCAATTCCTAAAGGGATTTTTGGCGACGGGCAATCATGTCTTTGGGCGACAGGTTTTTGGGTTTGGGTTTGTTTGGACAAAACGGAGAGCGCGATAACGTGTATAGGTATGAACGGAGACGTAGCAGATATAGACATAGTCAGCGCAAGTTTAAAAAAAAACTTAAAAATTCAATATCTCGAAAACTATTGCGAGTCGCCAAAAATCTCTTTAGGGCTTGTCTTAAAATATTTAAAGGAAGGTTTGTGCAAAATTTCAGTTCGTTCAGAGGGGGGGGGGGGGGTGAAACCTTTTCCTTTCCTCCAAACTTCCGGTTTTTGCATGCGAAATGTCAAGGGGTTTGGCTCCGTGTGAACGTTACGAACAATCAGTCGACGAACTCCGTGCGGAAAGAAAATGTTATTGACTATTTGCCGAGACGAGTAATAGGTGATGCGCAAGGTTTGTTGGAGGGAGAAGAAAAAAGGCAACGAGCTGGTTTCACGCTACGTAGTTTTATCGCGAGTCCAAGACCGCGACTGGCTTCGTCCGTGGGGCCAGTCGTGACCGAGCGACGCGCGTAGCGAGTAGAATTTTCGTTCTCACGAACACCCGAAGATCTGAAAAAAAAATGTACAATTCAATTGGCGATATACACATACAAAAGTGCTGAATTAATTTTTTTGCAAATTTTTAAACTGCATAAATTCTTACGATTTTTCTTGTTTATCGTGATGAAAATAGTCTTTCAGCCGACTACTATGACTGCATTAAATTTTACGACAGCGATAAAGAAATCACTTTTTTCAAATTAAAATATATAAAAGATCGCGACGCGACTTTGGATGCTTCAAATATTATAGTAAATTTAACACGTGTGCATTTATTCTCGATACTTTCTTCACGATGATAAATTTCAAACGGTGTAATTTATCTTTCGACAGTGAATGGAAGCTTCGACCGCGCTATAAATCTTTCTGAAACCTTCGGTGTTAATTTCGAAAGTGATGGAACGAAAATCCGACGATTACGTGGAGACTTCTCCGTTGCGAGGTGTGTCAAATGATAATTTTAATGAAACAAATTATTTATCATCCTCACATTGGGAATTTGTGCTAAAAACTGCTTCCAAACTATACCGTAATTATATGTTTTTTTTATCATTTCAAATTTATGCCTCTGCAACCTCTTGGGGCTTTGATTAAAAAATGAAGCCCCATTTCTCTATTTTTAATTTTTTGAAATATATTTTGTTTTGACGATAAAAAAATGATTTTCAATTGCATTAAATTTAATAGTTATTTTTCAATTTTAATTTTTTATTAATTAAAAAAAAGTGCATAAAGTTAAACATTTTTATTTAATATTTGTTTTGAAAAACAATTTTTTTTTTATAAGCCCGTTATAAAATCGTGTTTTCTCTACCAGCACGGTAGTTTCCTGATTGAAACGATGTTACGGCTTCGTACGATAAAATCGGCTCACCAGCGAGCATGCGTGAGATACAAACTAAAACCGTTCGATATAGCCTATATCTCAAAGTGGCGGCAAACACTTCGAGGACTTGGAGGAACTGCCGTCGCATATTTTAACTGGATCGGTTGCGGTGAACGGTCTTGAGGAATACCCTGTACTTTTGCTACGCACGTGTTTACTGTTATATATATATATATATATATATATATATTTATGTATGTATGTATGTATGTATGTGTATATATATAGAGTGCGTTGCGGCAGTATCGTTTGTGGCAGCGGTACTTAGTATTAGTGTAGAAATACTTTACATACACATACATACGTTAATACGTAGCGGTACAGTGGATAATAGTGATGAACTAGTACCGCACGTATCATCACTAATATACACGTACGCAGTACGCGTGCGGAGCCAAAATGCTTCAGAATGTTTTTACTGTGCGCTAAATAAAAACAAGAAAAAATATACGAAAAACAAAGAACAGACTTTTCGAATTAAATCGAATCATGAATTTTAGCACTTTATGTTTGGTTAGTGTATGTAAAAAAACTTAAACAAACGTATTCAATTTTGGAAAAAATGCATTAGATGGTGCTATATAGACTTGATGATCTGATGATTTTTCTAAACATCAGCAGGAAAATTAATAAATTCGAATTCGTGAATTTTCGGAATTTTTGTTTATGTAACAAATGTTTTGTTTACACTTCCGCGTGTTTCGATATCGTTAGCATGTTAGATCGTTAGATTTCGTGTAATTAAATTTCAAAACAAAGCACTCACCATTTTAGTCTAGAGGCCCAGATTGCGGGCGTTTTTCGGGCTAGATAAAAAAAAAGAAAAACATTTTTAAAATGATTTTTTTGGCAGTTTTTTTCATTGATGTTTCGAGAGCTGACAAAATTAAAATTAATGAAGTTATGGGCTTCTAAATATGGCCGTGAAGAAAATGGTTTGCGGTGGTTGACATGATTCCGAAGCTCCCATTTATCTGGAACAGAAATAAAACCAATATTCTTGATCAATAAGAATGTCATTATAGCAAGTACCACAGAGAAAAAAGATATTTCAAAGGCGACTGTCTGCAAAAAAGTGAATTCTCCGACCCACTTTTTTCACAGTGCATTTTTTTTTAAATAGTGATAATAATATTTTCTCAATGCCCGAGGTAGGGACGATAGAGGGTCATATACTGAAGGTCCATACCAAAATTTCAGTCAATCGGTTGAATAGGACTCGAGATTTTATGTCAACCAGATTGTAAAAAGTTCGGTCGGAAAAAATGCGTTTGAAGTTTTCAGTACAATTGCAGAGAATCGCAATTATCTAAATGGTATAATGGCGTATTATACTTACGTTAAATATAATAATATAATATATTATATTATTATAATGTAAATATAATATTATATAATATTATTATAATATAAATATAATATTATATAATATTATTATAATATAAATATAATATTATATAATATGATAATAATATAATATAATTATATAATAAATAAATTTTCATTTTGAGAATTTTGAAATTTCCTTTCAAGGACATATTCTTAACGGAGACTTTGTCCTTGGAGTGCCATATTTCTGGTGTTTACATTTTATTTTTTTTAAAGGAAACGAGTAAAGCTTTTTGTGTACGGTTTTTTTCTTGCTTTTATTCATGATATACAGAACGTTAAAATTTTTTTTTTAAACCAAAATGGCGGCCGTTGCAGCTCCGCGAAAACAGGTCCTCAAATCGCGGGAGGTAAACGGCTGACATCACTGCCCCCTCTTTGTTGATCTGAAACACAAATTCAAAGCATATTATCAATCTGTGACCCTTTGGTCATGGAATGACGGATGGGTTTTTCGTTTAGTACAAATTTCGGAAAATGGCGGCAATTAAAAAAAAATCGAATTTTCGCGTTTTTTTCGCATAAAAAGATAAATAATAAATGCAAAAATGTATCTATCGAAAAAACGATCCGTCATTCCGTGAAGACATATTTTCTGAGTATGCTCTCCAAATTTCAGGTCGATATGTTAATTACAGCGGTCAGGAGAATGTCAGCCATTTTTAAAAACGTGTTTTCGAGAAAAACGCGTTTAAAGTTTTGTAATGTGTTTACACAAATGTGTTTGTAATTACCGCTAATCGGCAATGCCTGGTCCATAGAGGCATCCCTCCTCTTCTTCTAGCTGCTCATGTTGAGCTCAAATTGATTTTTTGAAAATTTCAAGGACAAAGTCTCCCTTAAGACTCTATACTTTAAGAAAATGCCAACAACAAAAAAAACGTTTTTTTTTCTTCAAATTTCTCGACTAGAATACAGCCTTAAGTGATTCGTATTCTCGTTTTTTATCAACGAGAATACGACATATAATGGAAAATCTCTCGGTGCGTATGCACAAGCCTCGAGCTATATAAAGTCAATAGTTGTTAAAACTCTCTAGCCGTGCTCTGGGAGAGAACCTTCCGAGCCGGAGATGCTTTACACCGAATAACTTTCTCCCTGAGTGCCACCTTTTCCAGCTTCTTCGTTTCAATCTCGCGATATCATTGCTCGGCCTATCACAGACACGCGATTCTTTATTTTATCATTTTTATCTATTATTAACATCGGTTTTTCCAATTAAATTCAGAACGGAGAAACTTGTTCTTTTTACACCGAGCTCTGATTCGATTGTGAATCGAACAAAAACCTCATCTACTATTTTTGGTACCGGTTTGGATAGCCTCGAATATTGTTTTGAGAATATTTCATGTTGCCCGGAAAATATCGGTTTTCGATTACATTATATTGCCACTTCGGAGTGTCAACTTGTCTTTGGTTACGAAGATGAAGTTTGCATCGTTCGAATGCAACGAAAATTAATTGTTTTTCGTCGCTCAATTTTTTTTGGCCGATTTAGGGGGGAAAACCTCTAGGCGAGGAAAAATGGCTGATTTTCGTTTTTTAGAGGCGAGATTTTTTTACTATTTTTTAGATTGAGATATTGTCAGACGGCGTGACACATAGCGTGGGTGGGATTAATCCGAAAAAAAATCATCCAAGATCTTTCTTTCATTCACACTCATACGCATAATATGAACCAAGAAAAAGTGAGAAATTTTGAAAATCTATGAAATGGTACGTTTTGAAACGAAAAGATTGAATTTTACGAAAAAAATGGCACATTTCGCAATGAAATTTAGTTTTTTTTTTTTGAATTTTCGAAAACATTTAGGTTCATGTGTTAGACAACAAGGTTAAAAAGATTTACACCAAATTTCATGGGAATCGATCGATGAGTTTTTTAGCCATACGTCACGCCAGTTTTGAAAGGGCAATTTGGAGACTGCCATTTTTGTAATACTATATAAAAACATTTTTTTTTTATTTCCGAAAACATTTAGGTTCATATTTTAGATGATAGGGTTAGAAAAATGTCTACCAAATTTCATCGGAATCGATCGATTAGTTTTTCAGTTATACGCCACACCAGTTTTGACAGGGCAATTCGGAGACTGCCATGTTTGCAATAAAAAAACTTTTTTTCTTCAATCTTCGAAAACATTTCGGTTCATGTTCTAGACAATAAGGTTAGAAAGATTTATACCAAATTTCGTCGGAATCTGTCCATAAGTTTTTTAGCCATACGTCACGCCAGTTTTTCAAAGGCATTTTGGGGACCATTTCATACCTCCGCCATTTTTGAAGATTAATAAATAAACAAAAAATACCATGTAACAGGCAACAGTAATCATAAAATATACCCTGAGTCTCAAAGAGGTGAAGAAATATTTTCTCAAAAAAAATCATGAATTTCAGCAAATTTTTTTCTTATATGCTGTGAAAAATCACTCGAACGCTTTCACGAATTTTTATTGGAGATTCACGACCTCAATTCGCAAAAGGGCTTTGGATAATAATCAAAATAAATTAATTGAAAATCAAGAAAAAATATCGTTGCATGCCAACGATATTTTTCTTCAACTTTCACGTCATCTTTGGTTGCATGAAAAGCAACTGCAAAAATTGCAGTAAATAAATTATCGTCTGAAATATCGTCTGGTATAAAAAAAATATATCATTTTTTTTTCTTATTTTTCCACTCAGACACGACGACTTGCGAATTGAACGAATCTCAATTATTTTCTCGTTTGGAAACATCCTCTCATTGTGCGTGGAGCTGCATGTGTTTCTGCAATTTCTAAATCGTTGGATGCGTGTCATTCGAATTCATAGCTCGCTTCTTCTAATGTACTAAACCGAAGAGGAAAAATAATTTATTCCACACGCCGAGCAAAGTACTTGTAGAAAGTACGACGCGTAAGGTCGCGCGCCTGCACTTATTGTCACGTTTCTGCTTTTTTTTCCTGAAATAATCGAACGTTGGTTTTTTTCGCGCCACGTTGTATTCCCGTGCGATCGCACGCAATTCAACGACGATAGGAATGAGGAAAAGTTTCGCGGACACATATACGTGGATATATTTTCACTCGCGCCAAGAATACTGGGATTGAAATTACATCGAAGTGTAATCGATCTTACACGATCGCATAATAATTGTTATGACCTCACGATCCACGGAGAACAGCTTGGACATGTATGTAGAATGCATAATATAGTGTGTATGGGGTGTTCCATTCGAACTGGTTAATTTTAAAGTTGCTCGCTTATTTTATTCAATCATCGCTAATTGATAGTTAAGTGATAAAGCATTTTCAATTTTTTTTTCAATTGTAACTTTTTTTTTATATTTCGCTTAATTAGAAACAAATAATGATTGACAAAAATAAAGATTCAATTAATTTACATGTATCACATCTAAATTGATTGAATATTGATTAATTATTATTATTAATTTATAATATATGTGAGGTATTTCACGTGAATCCGGTGGACTTTTTCCCTGACCTCCGCCAATTCGATTTATTTTTTAAATCTGATTCCATTGAATCTAAAAGACACCGTGATTTTTTTTTTACATTTTTCGAAACAATCCTTAGTAAAAAGAAAATTCTCCGCAAAAAACGCCCCGATTTTAAAATCAGGAAAAATTCAAAAAAAAATATCAAAAAAACGTAATTATATGTAAAAAAAAGTTAAGTTATGACCCGCAGTGGAAGTATGATTTTTTCTGAGCTTTCTGAGCGATTAACGTTAAAAAAATCCGAAAAAATCAAGAACCGCTTACTTCGGGCGGATGCTTAAATATTTTGATACCCACAATGAATTTTTGAATAACCATTTAGTTGTTCAAAAATGGTCACAAAAATTCACGAATTTTTCGGATTTAAAAAAATGTTCATCGCTCAGAAAGCACAGAAAAAATTATACTTCCACTGCGGATGATAGCTTGAAAAATTTTACATATAATAATGCATTTTTGGGAATTTTTTCAGACTTTTAAATCGGGGCTTTTTTTTCGGAGAATTTTTTTTTGACTAACGGTTGTTTCGAAAAATGTAAAAAAAATCAGGGTGTCTGTTAGAGTCAATGGAATCAGATAAAAAAAATCGAATTAGCGGGGGTCAGGGAAAAAATCCATCGGATTCACGTGGAATAGCTTATATACATACATACATACATACATTTACATATTACATACATACATATACATATATATATTACGAATAATTATTAAATTATCAATTAACATGTAATCAAATCTATCAAAGTTCAATTCCAATTTACAAGTGACCTTATATCCGCAAAGTTGGAGCTGTGTTAGAAAAAATCATAAAAGTTATCGTCGAGGATTGAGATCGGACAAGGGTTGGCGAGGAATGTCTCATGTAAGCTACTATTTCGTATTCCATGGCAGGACAAGTTCTACAGTTATTGGCCACTTTGGTATTCTTTTTATTTGAACATTATATTTCAATTTCCGATACGAAGATATTCATGGCGTTGTAGTTTGCACCGTTGAAAAGCAACGGAAGCTCTTTTTACATCTTTCTTTTTTTTTTATTTCTCATAGAAGATCTTTTTATGGATTTATATTGTTGATTGCTGAATAAGTATGGCTGAAGATTGCAACGAAGCAAACTTCAGACTCGTCGATGTTCAGACCCTAGACAAAAATCGACAATTCTACATTGCACACGTGTGTATTTACGTATATATATGTATATGTGTGTGTGTATATATATATACTCACACACACATACGAGGTGTCCTGTTATGAATGGATAATCCTGCAACCGTCGATAGGTCATATCATGTCCTATTATATGCTGGAATTTCAGTTTAGTAAAAGTCCATGGTTTTCGATATAAAAATCATCTGCTTTTGGTTTTTCGCATGCCATTTCTACAAATAATAACTAGTTTGACGCATTAAAAAAACCTGTGGTTATTTGTTTTATCTAGAAAAGTGTTCTTTTTAACCTTAAGTGTTAAGGGAACTTTATGAATAAAAATCTTATGTAGAATTTTCATACAAACCAATTCGAACATCTGACTTTGATAGCCAGCGGTGTAAGAAAAATCTACTATGCATATCGTGCCAATTACTTAAAAAAGTTGCTTAGTTATCGTTGATTCGTATAATTTGTAGAAATGGTATGCGAAAAACCAAAAGGAGATGATTTCATTAAAAAAATAACATAAAGTCCAAAATTTCGAAAACCGTGGGACTTTTACTAACAATCTCTAACTAACTAACTAACTATCCGGCTTTTCAGAAAATTCAATCGGGTCACTTAGCTATAAGTGCTAGTTACCAATGCACTTACCAATCCTCTAACTAACTAACTAACTAACTAACTAACTAACTGACTAACAAACAAACAAACAAACAAACAAACAAACAAACAAACAAACTAACAAACTAACTAACTAACTAACTAACTAACTAACTAACTAACAAACTAACAAACTAACAAACTAACTAACAAACTAACAAACTAACAAACTAACAAACTAACAAACTAACAAACTAACAAACAAACTAACTAACTAACTAACTAACTAACTAACTAACTAACTAACTAACTAACTAACTAACTAACTAACTAACTAACTAACTAACTAACTAACTAACTAACTAACTAACTAACTAACTAACTAACTAACTAACTAACTAACTAACTACCTACCTACCTACCTACCTACCTACCTACCTACCTACCTAACTAACTAACTAACTAACTAACTAACTAACTAACCAACCAACCAACCAACCAACCAACCAACCAACCAACCAACCAACCAACCAACCAACCAACCAACCAACCAACCAACCAACCAACCAACCAACCAACCAACCAACCAACCAACCAACCAACCAACCAACCAACCAACCAACCAACCAACCAACCAACCAACCAACCAACCAACCAACCAACCAACCAACCAACCAACCAACCAACCAACCAACCAACCAACCAACCAACCAACCAACCAACCAACCAACCAACCAACCAACCAACCAACCAACCAACCAACCAACCAACCAACCAACGAACCAACCAACCAACCAACCAATTAACTAACTAACTAACTAACTAACTAACTACTCTAACTAATCGAACTAACTAATTTAGTAACTAACAATTTAGTAAAAAAATTGTAAACTGAAATTCCACCATTTAGTAGGCCATGATCTGATCTATCAACAGTTGCAGGATTATCCATTCATAACAGGACACCCTGTATATTTATACGAGTGTGTGGGTTTAGCATGCAATATGTACAAGTTATCGGCTGAAAGAAGCTTCGCAACGTCACAATTAAATATGATTGTTTCAATGTCCTCTGACGATATACGTATATCAACCTGTCGTCAGTCACTTAAGGCTGTCGACTTACGACTCAACCACAAACGACCTATATTCAGCTGCTCGTATTCCACAGAAATCTGCCGCTCCTTGACCGTCTCGAGTTAACGATGGGCCTTCGCGAATTCGATATTTCAACGATTCGTCGATGTATTCTATTCGAAGGAAAGGAGAATAAAAACGTATTATTATGCAGGAGCTCACTTGGGAGCTCGACGCCTCGGTTTTTCGATGTCAAACTCGTTGCTTGCATCTTTTATGCGGGCAGGTGCAGTTTTTTTTGCATCGGTCAGCAAAAATGAGTTCTTTATGCCCGATTAACGGAACACGTAGCGCGAAAAGAATTCTTTCGACGCGCTAGTTGTATCGATAAATTCTAAACTAAATCCGTATCAAGCAGTAAAGTGTACAAAAAATGAATTCAGTCAGTTTTTCCAATGATAATATGAGATCATAATTTTTTCTGGGAAAACGTTTGCAGGTTTTTAATTTTTTTTGTACATTAAAGGGGGAGCTGCTTTCAAGCGAGAAAAAAATGGCTGATTTGCATGATTTTTTTTTAAGGAAAGATTTTCACACCATTTTTAAGACTTAGGGTATTTTTTATTACTACTTTTGGCTGTTGCGTGGTATTTTTTATTTTCATTCATTTTTAAATGTGGCGGAGGTATGACACGGTCTTCTGAACGGGTTGCGGTGGATGTTGTCAGACAGCGTGACACGTAGCGTCGGCGAGATTAATCTGAAAAAAAAATCACCGAAGATTTTTCTTTCATTAACACTCCTACGCAGAATATGAACCAAGAAAAAGTGAGAAACGTTGAAAATCGACGAAATGGTACTCTTTGAAACAAAAAGATTGAATTTTCCGAAAAAAGTGGCTACATTTTGTAATAAAAAATACTATTTTTCAATTTTCAAAATAATATTTAGGTTCATGTTTAAAAGAATAGGGTTGGAAAGATTTGTACTAAATTTCATCAGAATCGGTCGAGTAGTTTTTTAGCTATTCGTCACGCCAGTTTTAAAAATCCAGTTTAGAAGACCGTCCCACACCTCCGCCATTTTAAAGATTAATAAAAAATACCATGTAACAGCCAAAAGTAGTAATAAAACCAAGTCTTCAAAATGGCGAAGAAATCTTTGTATTTAAAAAAAATCCTGAAAATCGGTAAATTATTTCCTTGCCTTAAAGTATCTCTCCCCTTAAAGAGTATGGTATTAAGTATCTCGTACAATTTTTGTGGCGAAAGATATTTATCAATGTGGTAGATACAATGGTTTGTGAAGACCGCTGTTTGTAAAAACGTCCTTGACTGTGATCACTGCTGTTCGGAAACAAATCCCCTGAAATTGGAAAATCAAATTATCCAGTGCGAAGGATTTAATAAAATATTGATTTGACGAAGGATTAATAAAATATATCAACAAAATATAGGATTAATAATCGAAATATTTAATAAAATGGATTTAATAAAATTTTAGGATTTAATAAAATATTGATTTTTCAAAAAAATAGTTGCATTTAAAAGTGAAAGTATCGAGTTCAGGTAAAAAAAACTTCTATTTTTGTTGATAAAAAAACTAAGCATCGAAAAAAAAAATTCCTTCGTTCAAGCACTGCTTTTTGAAATTCAAAAGAAGCTCGTAAAATTTTTAGATATCGTGTTTTGATTTATTTTAGATACCAATTTTGAAAAAGTCGTTTTGAGAAAAACGCGTTTGAAGTTCGCAAATTTAGCGAACGACTTCAAATTTTCAGAGGATATTTTCGAAATTTTATATTTTGAGAATCCGTCGAAAACCAAAAATTCCTAACAAGTGCTAAAATGTACAACAAACGTATTCTAATCGAAACATTTTTATCGGTGCAAAAATGTTTAGATATCGTGTTTTGATTTATTTTAGATACCAATTTTGAAAAAGTCGTTTTGAGAAAAATGCGTTTATAAGTTCGCAAATTTAGCGAACGACTTCAAATTTTCAGAGGATATTTTCGAAATTTTATATTTTGAGAATCCGTCGAAAACCAAAAATTCCTATAAAGTGCTGAAATGTCCAACAAACGTATTCTAATCGAAAACATTTTTATCTTTTTATCTTATCCGATATTACCAAGTATATTAATTAATAATTAAATAATAAAGTAATATACCAAGTGAATTAATATTGATAGCCAATTAATGCAATTATGCTTGTGAAAATTCATCGACTCAAACTGCCGTTCTCCTATCTCAAAGTTTTATTTTCGGTTTAGCGATTTGATACGACTCCTGCAGCGTCGTAATGCAAAAGTTAGATCCGTCTCGATTCGAGGTGAGGTTTCAAGTGTCTACTGGCGACACTTTTTTTCGGACAACATTCATACTGCAGCCAACAAAGACGCGATACTTTTTTCCAATTTCTCAATCTTGTTGCTGATTATGTATATATCGATGTAACCAATACGTACATGAACGCTAATGGCTGACGGCCAGTCTTGAAATTTGGCCAACATGTTCGTCATTACGAAAACTTAAATGTATCTCGTATGTATGGAGGCACCTCAGTAAAAATCGTTTTCCGAACAGTCCGATTCCCCCTGCATTTACGTCGATCAATCTCGAGTACATCGAGCCGGCTTTTTGACATTGGTAATGACGACTGTAGAGCTGAAGAGACAAAACAATGAGACAAAAAAAACGTTTTATTCAATGCGACCGTGGTCTGACTTCGATCGATACGTACATACATAAATATGTATATGTATACGATCGATACGATGTTGATAATCGATCCGTGCATACCAAGGATACGCTACGCGATAGGCGGCTCATCGTATACATGTATGCATTGTACGCCAACAATGGCGGAATATCGTTTTCGAAGACATTGAATATTCAATCCGATGCTCGATGCATTCGAAGGATCTGAAAATCTTCCAGGCCGTGGTTTCTCTTCGTATACTTGGTTACAAAATGAGCTGAAAATGATAGAGAGGTAGGGAGAAAAAATAGGGAGATAGAAACATATAGGAAAAAGAGAAAAAAATATCAGATTTTACGCAATGTCTCGTCTTATATACTAAAAAATCAATGACATTTCGTTAAGGCGTTACCACCACTTGTAGCGCAAAAAAGGCCTTTTTCATGAATTTTTTTAAAGAAAACTACAAAACTTTTTCAATCGATCAATATACCATCTCAAAGAACACATCTTGAAGAACTTTCAGTAATTTTTTTATTGAAAAATATTACATTGTTTAGTGGCAAATGGCCGTCAATGAAATAATGTTTTATATACACGGTTTGCGGTAACCAACATTGCGGCGAAGTGGATCATCTGAAAAAAAAAATGCGGATGGATTTAGTCAAATATAAGTATAAACTAGTCTTTAATCGAAGGATTTTAAAAAATATTCATTTTTCACAAAATGGCGGACAGTCAAAGTTAATGGTTCGATTTTAACGAAAAAAAATCGAACGATTAAAGACTACATTTTTATGTATTAAATAAGCCTGCAAAATTTCAAGAAGATCGGTTCATTAGTGTTCGAGTAATCTTGGTCACCGACTTCAGAAATGCCATTTTGAGAAAAACGCGTTTAAAGTTTCAATTTCAGTTTACACGAAGAAAGTATTTTTTTTGTAAACTTACATAGAGTCATCTATTCCGGGCATAAAAAAACTGCACTTCAAATTGCACTTAAAAAAAATGCAATAAAAAAAAAATCGATTTTATCAAAATCGCCAGTGGGGGTAACCCCTTAACGGGGTAGTATAGTCTAGAGGCCTGATCGTCGGGCGTTATTTCGGGTTTGGTAAAAAAAAATATATTTTTACTATTAATTTTTTCCAGTGTTTTAATGATTCAAGATTTTACAAAAAAAAAAAAAAATTCTGCACAAAAATTAAAATTGAAAAATTACGGCCCCTAAATATGCCCGTGAAAAAAAGGGTTGAGGCATTTGACATGATTCCAAAGCTCCCATTAATCTGAAACGGAAATCAAACCAAGTTTCTTGATCGAAAAGAATGTTATTATGGCAGGTACGAAAGAGAAAAAAAATTCGACGGCGACTGTCCGAACAAGAATTTTAACTTAAAAAATAGCAACAATAATAATTGCTCAATTAATTAGGCGACAATTGATATACTCGCGAACTGAATAGTAAAATTTAAAACACACATAAGAAATACAGTTATCATGTCTGTTCCGTACAAATCATCGTATCTAGATAAAAGAAAATCAATTCGCAAATGAACCTTGCAGAACGCTGGTGAGAGCAGAATCCCAGTGTCGAGAGCTGTGAGGCCGTCGTTTCTCCCGAAATCGAGGCTCGTAGGATCCTCGAAGTTCGGCTCACATCATCAAGGACATCGAAGATCGAATATTTTATCGGGTTGCTTGACATTCACTGAACATGACGACGGCGGGGCCTCGACGCAAAGAGGAAAGTTCACCAGCGGACTTTTCGCTTCAACACCGCACTCGGAAGGTAATCAAGTTATTCGGATTAATCGGTAGACGCAAAAAGAAACGTCGAAACAGATAAAAAATCACTGGTTTTACATCAATCAACGAAATTATCACAATTTTCCCATGTCATCACTTGAATCACAAAACGCTGCTGAGCAAAAAAAATCATGCTTGATTCGTGCCATTTGATGCTTCGAACGTGCTGCATTGACTGACGTGCTAAGGTGCGACAATTGTTCTATGACATCGCAGGTAAACTAGCGGACACGACATTCACGCTGCCCAATCCGGTGTGGAACAGCAAAGAGCACGATGTCAATGAGGCGACGTTCACGATACCGTCAGTCTGGACAGTGAAAGAGAATGACGTCCAGGACTCGCCGTTCCTCGAGCACAGCGAGGACAAGATATTCAGGTACGCGAAACAATGACGACGATAATCAGTCATAGGCACGACAGAACACCTCCGAACTATTGGTACACTGAACAAAAAATTCTTTTCATATTAACTCGATGCGTCGATTTTATTTTTTTCAATTTCAAGTAACTACTTTTTTCGTGAAAACAATTTTTTCCTATCGCATTCCATCGTTGGAATTATGTATTTTTAATCTATTTACTTATTGAAATCAAGATCTATTTAATATCGTCTTATAACTAAATGTTTCGTTTATTCCTAATAAATCTGTGTTTTGGTTTCATCCGTTCAAAAAAACATTTAGTTCAAACCACTAAATATATCTATTTAATTCTTTTTTAATTTAAAGTAAATGTAATTTTTGTAGAGGGGAACATTTGATTCTATTTGATTGAATTAATGGGCTGTCTATATTGCAACACGCACATCGAAGGGAGGAGAAGGAGTAGAGGGAGAGGGGAGGAATTACATATATATATATATATACATATACATATACATACATACATATATATATATATATATATATATATATATATATATATATATATATATATATATATATATATATATATATATATATATATATATATATATATATATATATACATATACATATACATACATACATATACATATATATATATATATTCAAATCAAAATCTAATCTATCGATTTAAGCAATTGACAAGCGATTGATATTCATATTTCCTCATATTGAGAACTTTAAATCGCGTTTTCTTCAGTTTTCATTTTTACGATTATTCCAAATTGGCGGGCGTGATGGCGAAAAAACTAAACGACCTATTGAATGAAACCAACGTTTATTTTCCTCGGTATGAAAAATCTCTTCTAAGTAAATTAAAAAAGTCGTTGAAAAAGTATTTTAAAATAATTTTACAGCACGTCAAAGTGTTTTTTTTTAGCACGTGTTATTTTCAAACCTGACAAAAGTAATAACTTCACGATTTTTTCAGCGTTATCTTGATTCACCCAGAAGAAAAATATATGACAATTGAACATTTTATTAGCTTTTTTGGTTCAGTCAAGAATTACGAGCTGACTCTTTCCCGCCGATTGGGGACTGCAGTGGCAAGACGCGCATGGAATAGGCTGATGAATCTGCAGTCATTTATTGTTCCATGTTGAACATTTTTTTACGGTTCCATGTCACCTGATCACGCGACAATATGTCACGGACAAAATATCACACGACAAAACAAACCCAAACAAACCCAAACAAACAAACAAACCCACTCTCGCGTGGAGAGAATAATCGGGTTGTGATGTTTTATGGTCGTGATGTTTTGTCATGGTGATATTTTGTCGTGTGACACTATGACATGCCACCTTTTTTACACATTTCAAATATACACGAAACGGTATCTTGATGTTTAGCATTCTGCCTTCCCGGGTATTATCGTTGGCCCGTTTGTCAGCCACGTGTACACGTTGAGAATAGACGTGGCCCCTTCACTAATTGTGTGATATCCCGGAAACTATCCATTGGATCCCGTGCGGAAAACTGATAGGGAATCCCTAATAAAAATAAGGGCCTTTCAGGGCTTTCCTAGTGCGTTCCCTAGTAGGGATTTCCACAATGGGCCCAGACTTGGCCATTATCGGGATAAACTTGTAGGGATTTCCACAATAGGCCCTGACTTGGCCATTACGGGGATAAACCTGTAGGGATTTCCACAAAAGGACCCGACTTGGCCATTGTAGGGATAAACCTGTAGGGATTTCCACAATAGGCCCAGACTTGGCCAGTATAGGGATAAACAAGTAGGGATCTCCACAATAGGCCCAGATCTGACTATTATAGCGATAAACCACTATAAATAGCTCAGGCTACATGGTTGATGGTATTTCAATTATTCAAATCGATTATATACATCGATCGAATAATATTATCGAACGCAAATTGGGAAAAAGCGCAAGGGCATTAGCAAATAAAAAATCAACGATGAACACAAATATGCAGACAAACATCAGACAGTATTTATTTATCAAATTGAAGAAACCTTTTACACAGATACAAACAATTACTCATGGTTTCACTCATACATGGAGTAATGCTAGCGCATAAGTGTGAACAGTCCCAACCGGTTTTCTCGACATTTTTATAGCAACTAATTTCCGCTCGATACTCATCATAGGGAAAATTATTTCTTCCGAAGACTTCGCTGATATTTCCCATTCGTAAACTTTATCTGACTGTGTAGGATAAGTTAATAAATTGGTCTTTGTTTTCCAGATCTTTCCCTCAATGGAAATAGATTCTAGTGATTCTGTAGACCCATATATTTTTTAAATTTCTACTACACATCCATTCCTTAGAATGGATTATTTTTTGTATTAATTTTGTCACGGCAGTTTGTCATAAAGGCTCACATGCAAATGCGCAATCACATTTCTACGCGCGCACACATACATACACATGTACTCACGCCCTAACCTATGCACACGAACAATTACATAAAAACAAATACAGATATACCCTGACGCATTTAACATACACGTAGATCCACTGATACGGATATTTCATGGCGCTGAAATGGTTACGATGAGGCGCCGTTGAGGCATTTTCAGGGCGCTGAAATGGTTTTGATGAGGCGCCATTGAGGCAACTTATAAGGCCCCGGTCGTTGCGCGTTTAAGGGCCCTTGTTGACAAAGTGTGACCGGCCGCTAACGGCCCTCGTGTGGCTTCCAGATTAGAGCCCGAATAAAGTTAGGGGAATATTATTGGGGCCCGATCACAGCTCCAACTCAATTTCCGCACGGGTATTGACTAGAAATCTTCAGGGAATACTTTCGCAACATACTTCAAGAAAATGGAATGAATCAAAGAAGTATGCGGCCGTG
This sequence comes from Ophion slaviceki, assembly GCA_944452715.1. NCBI lineage: Eukaryota > Metazoa > Arthropoda > Insecta > Hymenoptera > Ichneumonidae > Ophion > Ophion slaviceki. The sequence goes on from OX101792.1 coordinate 23,297,141, forward strand.
TAGGTGATAAGAGATCGCTAGAGTTTCGGCTTCGGTCCGGCCAGTGAAGGACTTCCAAGGTTATCGATGGAAATAAGAAATTATGTTTCTTTACGTTTCGGCCCTCTGGTTCGGGTCCTCTTCAGAATATGTATATTTAATTTTCCCTCGAAGTAGTGAAATTTCGGATTTTTTTAAACACATGTTTGGAAAGAAGTTGTAACAAACAGAGACATTATTTGTGAATAAAAATAATGTTCTGTGAAAGGTACTCAGTAGATGGAGTTAATATCGTTTATGGGCGATTTTATCTGATCGGTTGAGTTTGTTCTTAAGAGTGTGTTATCTTTCCAAAATGAGTAAAAAAAACTCGAATTATTTCATTGGTTCGTTACATTTTGCGTTGTGTAGCGAACAGGAGTTCGAGAGAAACTTCTCTCGAGAGAAACTTCTCTCGAACTCCTGTCCGCTACACTACGCAAAATGTAACGAACCAATGAAATAATTCGAGTTTTTTTTACTCATTTTGGAAAGATAACACACTCTTAAGAACAAACTCAACCGATCAGATAAAATCGCCCATAAACGATATTAACTCCATCTACTGAGTACCTTTCACAGAACATTATTTGTATTCACAAATAATGTCTCTGTTTGTTACAACTTCTTTCCAAACATGTGTTTAAAAAAATCCGAAATTTCACTACTTCGAGGGAAAATTAAATATACATATTCTGAAGAGGACCCGAACCAGAGGGCCGAAACGTAAAGAAACATAATTTCTCATTTCCATCGATAACCTTGAAAGTCCTTCACTGGCCGGACCGAAGCCGAAACTCTAGCGATCTCTTATCACCTTCTCTCGAACTCCTGTCCGCTACACAACGCAAAATGTAACGAACCAATGAAATAATTCGAGTTTTTTTTACTCATTTTGGAAAGATAACACACTCTTAAGAACAAACTCAACCGATCAGATAAAATCGCCCATAAACGATATTAACTCCATCTACTGAGTACCTTTCACAGAACATTATTTGTATTCACAAATAATGTCTCTGTTACAACTTCTTTCCAAACATGTGTTTAAAAAAATCCGAAATTTCACTACTTCGAGGGAAAATTAAATATACATATTCTGAAGAGGACCCGAACCAGAGGGCCGAAACGTAAAGAAACATAATTTCTTATTTCCATCGATAACCTTGGAAGTCCTTCACTGGCCGGACCGAAGCCGAAACTCTAGCGATCTCTCTTCAAGAAAATGTATAAAAAAAATCGATTTTTCGAAAATTCTGCCTGCATCTCACCCCTTGACCGAAACAATTTTGTTTCCCAGTGTATTCATTGAGAATAAAATGGCTGTTTTCCGTTCCCCAGCAATTTGCACGAGGCGAATCAAACGAGTATAATCGAGGACGTCGCGGACAGTTGTCTGATCGACTTGAGTCTGGGTCCTTTCAACGAGACAACCCCGGCATCCTCGACGCCTCACTACTTGATGCTCAATCAGAAGCAAAATTCCTTCGAGCACGACGAGAGTCTGGGTATACTGACGCCGGATCAGATGACGGACTTCACCCTGGGCACGTTGGGTTGCTCGAGGACGCCGTCCTGCGAGAATTTGACGGGTGGCCTGATCGGTTCCCGTCTGGCTCCGACCCGAGGATCATCCTCGCGGCCCTCGGAGACGGAAGTCGTTCTTACCTCACCGGAGAACGGTGAGCCTACCGAGGGCTCGAGCGAGAGAACGCCCTCGCCCGAGGAGTTGCCACTCGATCCGAAACCAATCGAATCCTCGACGCGAACGGTACCCTCGAGTTTCGTCACGTCGGTCACGAGTATCACCAGCCTCGAGGCGGGCTATCAGGGTGACGGGGAAAACTCGAGACCGGCGAGTCGCGGCGGTGATCCACCTCGGAACGTTCCAATGCCCTCCAACATGCCGCCACCCTGTCGTCAAGATCCAATGACCGATTCGGACTTCTTCACCGAGAGCGACGCCGACGCCCACGAGGAAATCGGCCGCGGTGATCGACGCGCTCAGGTCATCGACGGCACTCTGTTTTGCGCACCTGGCGGACGAAGGTGTCCGAGCTTCACCGGCGAAGAAATGGACTCCAGCGGCATCTTTTCCGATCTTGAGAAACGCCAGGACGAAACGAACGTCGAGCTTGTCGCCAGCGAGGATCGCACACCCGACACCGTTGATACCGAAGTCTCACAGAGGAGCCAACCGTCTCCGGTCAAACCGGAAGTCATTCTGAACTTTCTGCAGGTACGGCCGAGAAAAGGGCCTCCGAAATTTCATATGCAGTGCAAAAGTATCGGGCCCCCTGATGGAAATCCGCTTATTGGAATTCGTCAGATTTTAACGAAAAATGTCAGATTTGATAATATTCCGTCAACTTTCAATGAGAAATAATGTCAGAATATGCCATTTGTACGACAGAATCTGTCATATTATTTCGAGATTTGACATTTTCTGTGAGAAGCTCATGATTTCTGACCGGAAATTGGAACATGCTTTACAGAATCTGTCATATTTTAATCAGAAAAGTAACGTTATAATTCGGTAATTTCTGTCAGAATCTTACATAATATGTCATATAATGTCGTAAGAGTTTTCCATTTTATGTGAGATTTTCGTCATTCAATGTCATTTTTCGATGGAATAAAATGGAATTCTTCAACATTCATGAAATATTATGACCGAATCTGTCGAATTATATCATTCTTTCTTATTTTTTGTGAGATTTTCGTCATTAAATGTCACTTTTTTATGGAATATAATGGAATTCTTCAACATTTATAAAATATTATGACCGAATATGTCAAATTATATCATTCTTTCTTATTTTTTGTGAGATTTTCGTCATTAAATGTCATTATTTAATGGAATGAAATGGAATTCTTTAACATTCATGAAGTATTATGACCGAATCTGTCGAATTATATCATTCTTTCTTATTTTTTGTGAGATTTTCGTCATTAAATGTCATTTTTTAATGGAATATAATGGAATTCTTAAACATTTATAAAATATTATGACCGAATATGTCAAATTATATCATTCTTTCTTATTTTTTGTGAGATTTTCGTCATTAAATGTCATTATTTAATGGAATGAAATGGAATTCTTTAACATTCATGAAATATTATGACCGAATCTGTCGAATTATATCATTCTTTCTTATTTTTTGTGAGATTTTCGTCATTAAATGTCATTTTTTAATGGAATATAATGGAATTCTTAAACATTTATAAAATATTATGACCGAATATGTCAAATTATATCATTCTTTCTTATTTTTTGTGAGATTTTCGTCATTAAATGTCATTATTTAATGGAATGAAATGGAATTCTTTAACATTCATGAAGTATTATGACCGAATCTGTCAAATTATATCATTCTTTTTTATTTTTTGTGAGATTTTCGTCATTAAATGTCATTTTTTAATGGAATATAATGGAATTCTTAAACATTTATAAAATATTATGACCGAATATGTCAAATTATATCATTCTTTCTTATTTTTTGTGAGATTTTCGTCATTAAATGTCATTATTTAATGGAATGAAATGGAATTCTTTAACATTCATGAAATATTATGACCGAATCTGTCGAATTATATCATTCTTTCTTATTTTTTGTGAGATTTTCGTCATTAAATGTCATTTTTTTATGGAATATAATGGAATTCTTCAACATTTATAAAATATTATGACCGAATATGTCAAATTATATCATTCTTTCTTATTTTTTGTGAGATTTTCGTCATTAAATGTCATTATTTAATGGAATGAAATGGAATTCTTTAACATTCATGAAGTATTATGACCGAATCTGTCAAATTATATCATTCTTTTTTATTTTTTGTGAGATTTTCGTCATTAAATGTCATTTTTTTATGGAATATAATGGAATTCTTAAACATTTATAAAATATTATGACCGAATATGTCAAATTATATCATTCTTTCTTATTTTTTGTGAGATTTTCGTCATTAAATGTCATTATTTAATGGACTGAAATGGAATTCTTTAACATTCATGAAATATTATGACCGAATCTGTCAAATTATATCATTCTTTTTTATTTTTTGTCATATAATGACCGAACTTGTTAACTTTTGACATTTTGCATTATAAATATATGACATATTCTGATGAATTTTGACATTTAATTATCGATTCTGATGATAAATTGTCAGAATTCGTCAATATTTGATGGAATTTACATATAATTTTTTAAATTTTAATGGAAATGCTGAAAGAAAGAAATTTGAGACTTTATATTCAATAATACTTTTATTTGGTGACACATATTTGGCAACTGTTGAGATCTTAAAAAATATTCAACATACAGAGACGCAGATAAAATACATAGATAAAAATATAATTAGTACGGTTGAATATTGTTTGCTCCTTATTGAGCCCTCTTTACTTTCTTGCGTGATGAATCCGTTGTCCGGTTGAGATATCCGTTGAGTCCCGCTTCTTCCAACGCCTGTCGCTCAGCCGACATAAAGATGACAGAAAGTATCAAATTCTGTAATTTAATGACAGCTGAAATCTGTCGGAATTCAACAAAAATGTGACAACAAATTATGACAAAAATTATCGTTTTCTATCATTTTTTGACATTTTCTGTCATTTTTTTTCGATGCAACAATATGTCAAAAAATGGAAAACTTATTTATCATTTTTTGTTAAAAGATGACATTTTCCGACATAAAGATGACAGAAAGTATCAAACTCTGTAATGACAGCTGAAATCTGTCAGAATTCAACAAAAATGTGACAACAAATTATGATAAAAATTATCGTTTTCTATCATTTTTTGTCATTTTCTGTCATTCTTTTCGATGCAACAATATGTCAAAAAATGAAAAATTAGTTTTATCATTTTTTGTTAAAAGATAACATTTTCTGACAAAAAGATGACAGAAAGTATCGAATTCTGTGATTTTATGACATTCCGTAAAGTTAACACAATATGTGAGGTTCTGTCCGATTTTCATAGATTATTTCCGACAGAATCTATCAAAATATGTACGATTCTATCAAATTATGTTAGAATCTATTCATTTTCACAGTTTCTGACATTTTTTAACAGATTTCAACATTATTTGTCGAATTCCAATAAGCGGATTTCCATCAGGGTCACCCTATTTTTCGTGGATATTGCAGAGAAATACGATGGTACGGGAAATACGAACGAGTGATGACACTTGTAATTGGCGTCGAGATGCTTGATATTTAAAAAATGTGGTATAAACAGTAATATCACTCTTCAACAATTAATTATCCAGTTTTTATTTAATGACTGTGCAAAAGTATTGGGCCATATACTATCGCGTGTGAAAACAAAAAACAAAACATTATAAAAATAACAAAACATGGTTTAGTTTTCTCTCTAGAGTCAATACTTCGTTGCCATGCCCTTAGCAGCTATTACAGCAGCACATCGTCGGGGTATAGACGCAATTAATTGCGAGATGCGATCTTGTGGCATCTTTTCCCACTCATATTGCAAATGATCCCATAATTCCGCCTTGTCGGAGTGATTCTTCGTTCCAACGCGAACCTTGAGCTCTTGCCACAAATGTTCAATCGGATTTAAATCCGGTGACTGCGAGGGCCAGTCGAGAAGGCGCACTTTTCGGCTTTCAAGGAAATTCTTCACAAGACGCGAAGCATGTTTGGGATCATTGTCGTGTTGAAATATCCACCCATTCGGCATATTTTTCTTTGCAAATGGGAGCATATGGTCTTGCAATGTATTTCGATACATTATAGCGTCCACATTGCCTTGGATTTCTATTGGCGGACCAATACCGTTATCAGAAAATGCTTCCCAAATTTTAACATTTCCGCCACCATGTTTCACAGTTGGAATTTGATATCGTACATCGTATCTGGTACTTGCTGGACGTCTTACGTACTTGCGACCGTCACTTCCGAACAATTGAAATTTGGATTCGTCGGAAAAAAGAACTTTCCGCCAATTCGATACTGTCCAATGTTGATATTTTTTGGCAAAATTCAATCTAGCCTTCTTATTCTTTGTGCTAACGAGTGGTTTCTTTACACCGACGCGCCCAATCAATCCCACAGCCTTCAGACGTCGGGATACCGTACTCCGACTGATATCAGCAAGATTTTCACTGCGTAATTCTCGCGAAATTATTGCTGCAGTTTTTCGCGGATCTATGACGCACTTTCTTTTAATGATTTTGTCCACGCGTTTTGAAGTTTTTCGTGGTCTACCGCTTCGACTTTTATCACACAACGAATTTGTTGATTTATATTTCGCAATAATACGGTTTACTGTGCTTTTCCCAATAGATAGAGTATTTGCAATGTCACGAGAACTCTTTCCTTTTTCAAATAGTCTCAACACAACTTCGCGGACCTCAATTTTTGTGTGTTTCGCCATTGCGGCAGAAATAGAACTGATCTTTTCATGGTTCTTTGTGTTTCGAACTAACGCGAAAGAAAGCGCGGAAGAAAACGTAAACAAACCGTGCGGCTGGAGAAGGTGAGACAGCGGCCCAATATTTTTGCACACTGACCGAACGCGTTCGACGCTGTACACAAACCATACACTATACAAAGCAAATAATATACCACGCTGTTATGCATATCATAGCTCCCTCAAATATTTGAAATGATGGAGAGGTTCAGGCATTAAATATTTTATCGAATAACTGAGAAAAAAAGGTTGGCCCGGAAACTTTTGCACGCCACTGTATTCGTACGAAACTCTTTTCGCTAAACCGAGAGAATTCTGTCAGAGTCTATTACGAAAGGGGGCGTAGACAAATTACGTAACGCCAAATTTCCCAATTTTAGATTCCCCCTCCCCCCACGTACTAGGACCGTAACTTGCCGGCACCCTCTATTCCGTTACGTAACGGGCGCTTTGTCGTCAATAATTGCGGTTTTCTTTCATAGACGTAACTAATTTTGGAAGGATCGGGCTTATACTCATTTTATGAAGTATATACTCATCTGGTTTCATATTAATTTTTATGAAAAAATCTTTTAAGGGGCTATACCAGCGTGAACGCTGAAAATTTGGGTGACTTTCGGGAATTTTTTGGAAGAAAAGTACTCAATTAAATGTTTCGGAAAATTAAGAATATATTTGGCTATATTTGACCTATATTACATAATTTTTTCATAGAAAAATATTGAGATCCAAGCGACTTATGCGCTGCCTTCGGAGGCGCTAAAAAAAAGTTCCTCCACTGCTGACATGATTCCGGCCGATTGAGTAGCTGAAAGCGAAAAAGGAAAAAATGTCGTTAAACTGGAAGGTATTTCCTGTACAATGACGTAGGATTTTCGAAAAATATCAAAATCTAACAAAATGGCGTAGTTATGAAAAAAAGTCTGTTTTCTTGCCTATGAAATGGTCGTTTTTTTCAATGCCAAATCGTCAATTTTCATCCAATCAAAAATATCCTGCGTCATTGTAGAGTAAATATATTCAAGAGTACTCAGTTCAAATTTCAAGTCAATCGGATAATTGCTCTTTGAGTTACAATGTCAGCAAATTTGAAAAATCTCATTTCGAGAAAAACGCGAGCGGTTGCTCTTTAGAAGGCTGTCATTCGGGGAGTATTAGAGATACGGCCTTAACATTTTTACAGAATATTCTTGAAAGTTTAAACTGTCGAAAAAGGCAAAAAAATCGATTTATTGAAAGTGTCACCCTGGTATAGTCCCTTAAGGACGTAAACCACAATCACTACGAATATCACCGAGTTTCCGTCGTAAGCTCGAAATCAACCCAGCTAAACGCGAAGAACATGTTTTCTCACACGTTTACGATTTTTCTATAAAAATAGAAGATCCTGGGGCACTTTAATGGCGAATTTGTATTTAGGGGATAATAATACATCGGTAGGAACTGATAAAAAATATCAAAAATTCAAATTTTCTTCCCTATCCCGACCAAAAAAAGTTCCTTCCCTCAATCGCCACTCATTTATTTTCCGTTTGGATATAAAACCCCTCTATGCGCAAAGTCTCCTCGCAATCGTTTGCTCCAAAACCTGTCGCTTGATTTATCGAGGTCCGATTGTTTTTCGATTTTCCTGACGACCGATTCGTAACCCGTTACTGTTTGATTGCTATTTCATTAGCCACGAGAGTGCATGCTCGTCGTTATCCAATTTCTACCTACAACAATGGACAATGGTGTATCGATGTTCAAGGGTTCACTGCGCTGTGGTATTGATCATCGGTTACAGTTGAACAATCGTTTGCCAACCAGTCCGAGTTTAATTGATATCCGAGTGGCCATGGGCAGGCTTAGTGTTGCAAAGCTGTTCTAGTCAATGTCCATTCCCGATTAATAGATCTTCAGCACTCGGGAGTGTCCAATTTGGTCCTCGAGTGTCAGCAACCGCTGCATTGTTGTTTTTCCTCCATGCGATAGGGACACTATGATCACGTTCAAATAAAATAATACCTATGAGGACGTTGAGTAAGTTTTCGTTGTTTTCTAACAGATGGCGTTACCAGAACTGAGTGCGTGTAGTTTAAGATGGTAACGCATCTATAAAGAAGTACCATAAGCTATAAATTCAGTCATTTCGCCGAAGTGTAAACAACTTTTTTTCATAGAGTCAAACATGTCTAATTGAGTGCCAAAAAAGTACTTGCGGGGAACTTTACTGCACTACTGTAATAAAAAAAAAAAATCTGCAGCTGAAGCACACATAATTCTCGTGGAGACTTGCGGCGACCATGCTCTGTCGCAAACAAAATGCAGAGATTGGTTTAGACCCTTCAAAAATAATGATTTTGATGTGTTGAATTGGAGGCGTAACTTCATGAAGACTCATGTCAGACGCTAGTTGAACTTGCACAATCATCAGGAGTTGATCACACAACAGTTTCGAATCATTTGAAAGCATCAGGAATGATTTTTAAAAATAAAGCATTCATTTTCACGACATTCACATTCATTGTGTTTATCTACGTGTCTCTCGTGAATATCAGCAACTAAAATGAACTTAAACGATGGCAAACTTTACCACAAAATTAGATCGTTTTGTCAAAAAAATCGAGATTATTTTCTCACTCGAGACGCGTGCTTCGTTGATAGGGTGCCTAGTTACATAAGCCTAGCTACTAAACAGTGTGTGCTCGCACATACTGTGCGGGTTACTTAAACGATGCTAGCCAAGGTTACTAAACAGTGTGGGTTACTTTAACTAACTAGCCTGGGCTACTAAACAGTGTGGGTTACTTTAACTAACTAGCCTAGGATACTAAACAGTGTGGCTTACTTTAACTAACTAGCCTAGGCTACTAAACAGTGTGGGTTACTTTAACTAAATATCCTAGGCTACTAAACAGTGTGGGTTACTTTAACTAAATATCCTAGGCTACTAAACAGTGTGGGTTACTTTAACTAACTAGCCTAGGCTACTAAACAGCGTGGGTTACTTTAAGTAACTAGTCTAGGCTACTAAACAGTGTCGGTTACTTTAACTAACTAGCTTAGGCTACTAGACAGTGTGGGTCACTTTAACTAATTAGCCTAGGCTACAAAACAGTGTGGGTTACTTTAACTAACTAGCCTATCCTACTAAACAGTGTGGGTTACTTTAAGTAACTAGCCTAGGCTACTAAACAGTGTGGGTTACTTTAACTAAATATCCTAGGCTACTAAACAGTGTGGGTTACTTAAACTAAATATCCTAGGCTACTAAACAGTGTGGGTTACTTTAACTAGCCTAGGCTACTAAACAGTGTGGCTTACTTTAAGTAACTAGCCTAGGCTACTAAACAGTGTGGGTTACTTTAACTAAATATCCTAGGCTACTAAACAGTGTGGGTTACTTAAACTAAATATCCTAGGCTACTAAACAGTGTGGGTTACTTTAACTAACTAGCCTAGGCTACTAAACAGCGTGGGTTACTTTAAGTAACTAGTCTAGGCTACTAAACAGTGTCGGTTACTTTAACTAACTAGCTTAGGCTACTAAACAGTGTGGGTCACTTTAACTAATTAGCCTAGGCTACTAAACAGTGTGGGTTACTTTAACTAAATATCCTAGGCTACTAAACAGTGTGGGTTACTTTAACTAAATATCCTAGGCTACTAAACAGTGTGGGTTACTTTAACTAACTAGCCTAGGCTACTAAACAGCGTGGGTTACTTTAAGTAACTAGTCTAGGCTACTAAACAGTGTCGGTTACTTTAACTAACTAGCTTAGGCTACTAAACAGTGTGGGTCACTTTAACTAATTAGCCTAGGCTACTAAACAGTGTGGGTTACTTTAACTAACTAGCCTATCCTACTAAACAGTGTCGGTTACTTTAAGTAACTAGCGTATGCTACTAAACAGTGTGGGTCACTTTAAGTAACTAGCTTAGGCTACTAAACAGTGTGGGTCACTTTAACTAATTAGCCTAGGCTACTAAACAGTGTGGCTTACTTTAACTCACTAACCTAGGCTACTAAACAGTGTGAGTTACTTTAACTAACTAGCCTAGGCTACTAAACAGTGTGAATTACTTTAACTAACTAGCCTAGGTTACTAAACAGTGTGGGTTACTTTAAGGGGAGGTACCTGAGTAAACGGCGAGAAAAACAGGTATACTTCGGGAATTTTTATCTAAAAAACTAATGTTTCGATTGGACTCGGGTTTTTTAAATTGGAAAATATGTACATTGAGGTATGTTTAGGAATATTTTAAAAGAAATTCGTTGGCTGAAAGCGATTCAAACGCGATTATCTCGAAACATAGTTTTCAAAGTCGGTGCCAGATGTATCTCGAAAACGGCTTGTCCGATTTTGTCCAAATTTGGATACAATATTCTTCGATAGTTTTTCTCGTTCGCCACGTAGGATTTTTTTTTTTTAATTTTCATTTTTGACGGAATTGCGACCGTTTTAATTTAACATTCGTTTTTCGTTCGCAATTTCCGACGATTTTGGATTGCATACACATTGCATAAAAAATCAATGGTTCAATAAAATGAAAAACCTCTACGTGGCGAACGAGAAAAACTATCGAAGAATATTGTATCCAAATTTGGACAAAATCGGACAAGCCGTTTTCGAGATAGATCTGGCACCGACTTTGAAAACTATGTTTCGGGATAATCGCGTTTGAGTCGCTTCCAGTGAACGAATTTATTTTCAAAAATTCCTAAACATACCTCAATGTACATATTTTCCAATGAAAAAACCAGGATCAAATCGAAAGATTAGTTTTTGAGATAAAAATTCCCGAAGTTTACCTGTTTTTCTCGCCGTTTACTCGGGTACCTCCCCTTAACTAAATAGCCTAGGCTACTAAACAGTGTGCTCGCAGACAATGTTTAGTGGGTAGGCTTATGATTCATCTTGCTTGTCTGGCCCCTTACAACAAAGTTCCCCTACAACAGTGAGCGTAATTCCTGAAGAGCAAAGTTTCTCCTCTTTAGCTTCTCCCTAGCCACCTGAACATGTCGTCGACTCTCTCTTGAGCTTTCTTTGTCGTTCCAACTGCTGGACATCACTTAACCTCACTTTGCCAGGGTACGGCGTAAACTCATCTACCTGTAAACTCGGGTGATCATATATCGGTTGATCCGTCAATCTTTCTGTCGTGTGTGCAGACTCCGAAGGGCAATCACGATGGTTCGGGTGATTCGAACGCCTCGAACGGAATGGTCGAGACTACCGTGATCGAGGTCGTCAACGATACGTTGCAGGCGAAATCGACGAGCAAGCAGGACCCAACGGCACTCAAAAAATACAAGATGCCAAAGAGAAACGTCGTTTCGAAGATAAAGGCGATGATCGAGTCGGGAACGAAGGAGGAGAACGAGAAGGAACAAAGACGGGCCGTAAGATCGCCGAGGAAGAACGGACGATGGGACGCTGTTATGAGCAAAATCGAGGCTGGCAAGAACGAGCAGAGATCGAGACCTATGAGGAAAGAGGTCAAGTCGAGGGTCTTGCAGAGTCTGGGACCGTCCTCATCGTCGTCATCCTCCGCGACGACGGCCTCGACCAGGCGGTTGCCCGGTGATGCCAACAACAATAACAACAACAATGCCAATAACAAGGACAAACGGTAAGGGACTTGTCATCGCTACGTTTTTACCACTCCGTAGACACTGGGAAGCCCCAGGGAGATTTCTATCTTGCCAAAAAAATGTTCCATTTTTCGCCAACTTTTAATGCGATAAATGTTTAATATGGAATGTTGAAATTTGGCATGTTTACCAAGCTGTCTTTATTGAAGATGATAATACTTTTTAAAGTTCGACAAAACATGGTACCGGGAGTGGGAGGAGCCACGGTTGTTAGTGCGTATGATATTATTCGCTTGCGGAAGTTCTAAGTCCTGAACAGGTGATCTGAAGGAAAATAATCAAACAGAAAAGGTGTCTCAAAATGACCTGACATCTTAAATTGCCCGCCATTTTTTTGTGGCGAACATAGAGTAGGGTCACAGTGGGAACAGTGGCAACCCCCATGGAAATTTATATACGCAAAAATATACTGCAAATTTATTTTATGAATAATTGTAATACATGCGAAATGTATGCCATACATTGAAAATATATGTGCCAAATTCTAATTTTCGTAACGTTTTTATATATGAGATGTATATGCGTGGTATTACTGTATATCAATGTATCATATATCAATGATATATGCAGCATTTACCCTTCATATACACCACATATATTTAGCATATATGTTGCATACACACTGCATACATACCACATATATACTGCATAAATGGTACATATATGCTGCATAAATGGTACATATATACAGATATGCTGCGCATAGCTGTATATATGTGTTTGTATGCAATAGTGTACTTTAACTGTAAGTTAAGTTTTTTTAAGTTTAAGTTTTAAGTTTTGTTAAGTTTAACTGTAATAGTGTTTAAACACAGCATATATTTCTTGTCAGGAATATGTATCAAAAATGTATGCGTCATATATGATGCATAAATGACACATATATGAGTCATATATGACGCATACATTTTTTATATGTTTTTCTGACAAAAAAATAGATTGAAAATATATCAAAAATATATGCGTCGTATATGCCTCATATATGCATCATATATAGTGTTTATACGTAGCATATATTTTTTTGGTCAGAAAAATATATCGAAAATATATGGGTCATACATGCGTCATATATTTGGTGCATATATACTGAATATACACGTATTATTCTATTTTTCGTCACTATATATGCGACCGATATATATATATGTAGCATATATTTTCTGCATATATTTTACATACATAAATTTCCATGGGGGAACAGTGGGTACACTGAACCTTTTCTGTTTCTCGAAAGTGGACATGTACCAGGTGTGTAAGTATGAAACCGGAATTTTTGTACAGAAAAAACACGTTTATTGTAATGATATGATACAAATAACTGGAGATGGCTTCTCGGGTCACCTTTAACTGATCCGCCAGTTGTTGTTGTGTTTGAGCGTCGTCTTCGTCCAACAAGGCTTGCAGGTCAGCGTCTTCAAACTTTTTCGGTGGTATTCCACGTTCTTCGTTCCTCACGTCAAAATCGCCACTTTTGAACCGTTTGAACCACTCGAAACACTGTGTTCTACCGAGAGCATGCTCACCAAACGCCTCCACAAGCATTCGATGCGATTCGGCTGCGGTTTTCTTCAGATGAAAACAGAAAAGTAGTGCTGTCCGCAAATCGTAATTTGTTGGCACAAAACTCGACATGTTTATCTCTAATAAACTAATGCTACTGAATGAAACTCGTGTTATTGTGAGTTGGAAATCTTTGTCGGATATCAATACAATAACAAGACACCGCTGACGTGATGTGTCGGTAACTGCATCGACATCTAGCGCCACCTATGGGCAAATTCCGGTTTCATACTTACACACCTGGTATATGAGGCATTCCACGCCATTTCGCTCGGCCGTGACCCTGACCATTTTTAATTTTTATTGATTTTTTAAAATAAAATAGTATGCTATGCAAAGAGTATTTTCACAAAATTTTAAATTTTTATCGCATGTATTTCAGAAGTTACAATTTTTCGAAAAATCTGGATTTCAGACAGTTCGGAAACGTTCTAACGCCGATATCTCTTAAATTAATCGATATATCGAAAAATGTCTGTGGATCGATTTTTTTCATATTAGTTCACACTTTTATAAAAGAAAGGATAAGATTTTTTAAATCATCGTTGTCAACATTTTTTCAGCGTGTAAAGTGTAAACTATTTTTTTTAAAGATGATCGCCATTTTTTTTTTCTTTCGAAAAATTCTCTAAAATAATATGATGGATTATATGAATTTTAACGCTGGTGCCATTGTGGGCCTATTTTTCCTTGTATTTTTTTAAAATAAATTAAATTTTTTTCACGAAAATGTCGAGTGTCTTGTAAGAATTACTAATAATTTTTATTACTAAAAATACTCGTAATAATGGTTGTCCTTATTTACAATTAGTAATTGTAGTGATAATTTTATAATTAGTAACCCGATCTAACATGTTGAAGAATTATTTTTCCATTACTTTCCTAAAAGAAACAATAAAAATTACGCATTATAGGAGAATATATGAATGAAACTAAGTGCATATTTTTTTATCTTGAGAGAGTTAGATATTTATTTTCTCACTCGTTTAAAAAGTTTACACAATCGAAACTGATTGGATTTTGAAAAATCTTTTACTCCCAAGGCACCATCATTATCAGGCACAACATAGTGCAATTTTTGGGTACCTACACTCAGAAAAAAGATTTATTATGTTTCAATAAATTGGCACATTAGAACATAATTTCTTAGAAATTAATAAACGTTTACTCGTATGGAGACAGTTTTTATGTGATTGTAACCACAGAATTTATTCGGCGTCACTAAATATGTTTCTTTACGTGCCGATTTTTCACATCAATTAAAAGCCATATTTAAAATAGAAAATTTGAATAAATATTTCCTCAAATCAAATAAATACTACTTTCCAATCACGTAAACCTCTTATTTCGCGACTATGATACTAATGCGCGCATGCGCACTTTGCCCTTGAACGCGACGGGCCCGACAGCAGGCCGCTCGTCAGATGTAGCTCACGCATACGCTTACCATGTAGCTTCTTCCTATGCCAATGCTTTTGGCACAAGTGTCAGTGTTGCGTTTCGGAAGTGAGAAACTCGACAGTGAGGAATGATTTGAGTGTAAGTAAGAATATTAAGTGAGAAAAAAACGATCAAGTGAAAAAATAATGACGGACGAAATGACACAATTCCTCGAAGAAAACCAGCTGGGGGATTATGAAGAATCCTATTAGATGTTAAGAAAAACTCTATTTGTCGGACATAAAAGACCTATTTCTTCTAACTTATATATCGTATTAGATGTTAAGAAAAATTCTTAGTAAATCTTAAACATAAAGTTAAATAAAAAATGTTCTTAGCTGTTAATACAATCGTAGTAGGCCGACATACGAATAAGAAAACTTATTCGCCGGGAGACAAAATTCTTTGTCCTTAATAAATCTTTTTTCTGAGTGTATATAAACCCTATTTGGGTTCATATATAAACAACGAAACAAACGAAAAAACAAAAGTGCAAACCCCTACCTTCCCCTTAAGAAAATGGTTATTATCTCAATATCTATTGGGTTAGGCCGTTCAGTGTCTTTGAACAAAATGAAGCCATTGAACACACTTCACGTTTAGTCAAGCTTTCATTGAGATTGTGTGAGCAGTTAGGCAGCTATAGACCTCTGAAAAAAAATGAGCCACTGATGCCACTCGGACCCTGCTAATCTTTGACAACTGGCCTCAGAAAGTATTGAGGTTTAGTCATGGAGAATTACACGATCGAGCAACGCATAGAAATTGTTATTTGCCGCATTGTTACTGAATAGTTATTGCAGACGACGTTTGATGGTCGTGTTATCTCGCACCGCGGCGATGTCAATTGCCCACCAAGATCGTGCGATTTGACGCCATTGGACTTCTTTCTTTGGGCTTTTCTGAAAAGAAAAGTGTACGCCAATGATCCACAGAGCTTTCCGGAGCTCGAGGAAGCAATTGGACGCATCGTTAATTAAATTAGTCCGCAATTTTGCCAACGTGTTATTGAAAAATTCGTCAAAATAGTGAACGTTTGCAAACAGGGACGAGGCGGCCATTTAGCGATTATTGTTTTCCACACATAACCTCCTTTCTTATATTAGAATAAAAAATAATCGTACTCTTTAGACAAAAGATACGGTTTATTGATAAATTTAAATGTCAGGTCATTTTGAGACACGCTATATTTTTACTTTCTTCAGTATTGTGTATAAGTTGAACTAGAATCGGGAAGGAAAATTAAAAAATATAAAAATAGTGAACTATCGAAGGGGAAGTTTAGTTTTTTACCAAAAATGTTGGCAGTTTTTTGTTCATAAAACAAAAACGTTTGAATATTTTTGGATAATTCTAGTTTAACTAATGAACACGTTTGTTGTACACGTGCCTGCCAAATTTCGTAACGATTACTCATGTAGGACATGTAGGAGCACTTCCGCAAGCTTGCAAAACGTGGTCACCCGAAAAACGCCCCACTCCCAGTAACATATTTTGTCGAACTTAAAAAAAATATAATCATGCTCCATAAAGACCGCTTAGTAAACATACAAAATTTCAACGTTAAATATCGAAAAATAGCGTGAAAAATTGGTGAAAAATCGAACATTTTTAGCGCAACAAATTAGAGACGTTCCTTTATATTTTTGGCATGTCCCTTCGTCTGTCACATCTTTGCAGCTCCGAAAGTTAGACGCTTGTCTTCCTCAAATTTGACATACGGATGTTTCAGATAAATGCGATGCCAGGTGTGCCAATGAGTTTGTATAAAAATTAAAAACTATACTTTTCTCGTGTATAGAAAATGGCGATGGAAAATAATCGCGTAAACCACCAAGTTGAATGTCTTTGGGCAGGGAATTTAAGGCGTTACCCCCACTTGTAGCGCAAAAAAAGGCCTTTTTCATGAATTTTTTAAACTACAAAACTTTTTTAATCGATCAATATACCATCTCAAAGAACACATCTTGAAGAACTTTCAGTAATTTTTTTATTGAAAAATATTACATTGTTTAGTGGCAAATGGCCGTCAATGAAATAATGTTTTTATATACACGGTTTGCGGTGACCAACATTGCGGCGAAGTGGATCATCTGAAAACAAAACGCGGATGGATTTAGTCAAATATAAGTATAAACTAGTCTCAAATCGAAGGATTTTAAAAAATATTCATTTTTCACAAAATGGCGGACAGTCAAAGTTAATGGTTCGATTTAAACGAAAAAAAAAACGGCCGTTTCTTGACTATAAAACGGCCATTTTTTTTCGAAAAAAAAATCGAACGTTTAAAGACTACATTTTTATGTATTAAATAAGCCCGCAAAATTTCAAGAAGATCGGTTCATTAGTGTTCGAGTAATCTTGGTCACCGACTTCAGAAATGCCATTTTGAGAAAAACGCGTTTAAAGTTTCAATTTCAGTTTACACGAAGAAAATATTTTTTTTTTGTAAACTTACATAGAGTCATCTTATACTTATACTTCAAAATACTTATACTTCACGTATACTTCAAAATACTTCAAATACTTATACTTCAAAAAAATGCAATAAAAAAAAATCGATTTTTTCAAAATCGCAAGTGGGGGTAACCCCTTAAAAAGAATCATGAAAATCGGCACTTTTTGTCCTCGCCTAAAGGGCTGCCCCTTAAAATGTCAAGACTCAAAAATGTCGTGACCAAAAACCGATTGACCTGCAATTCCGGGACCAGGAAGTAGTCCCTCAGCTTCCTCGCGGAATTAATTTTAAGCCATCAGCTCTTCTCTGAGTTTTAAAGAGATCTCCCCCTTAAAAATCGAAGATAATTCATAATAATAATAATTAACGCGGACTTTCAACTAAAATTATTGCGATTACTCGCAAATAATCAAAGGCGACAAAAGCAAAACGGTTCTTCGATTTTACAAAGTATCTGCCGCAATTTTCCAAGTATCCGAAAAACTTGGTATGTCAAAAAAAACGATTTAATCTTTGGCTGAATATTAAATTTATGTGCGTACCTAAAAAGCAACGGAACCCTACAGACCACGTGTGTTTCAGCCCAATGTAGCGTCTGTAAATTCGACGACCACATTGAAGTTTTTTTTTTTTTCCCAAAAAACACGAAATAAATTCCACAGGAGGACGAGAACGCGACAAGGCATAAAATCACCGACGCAGGAAACTGCCCGCAGCTCCGTTCGAAGCTCCATGAGCGATCTCAGCAGTGCTCCGAGCAAAGATACCTCGAGTGAGTACATTCATTTAAATCGAAGTTTTCCGTCGTTGCAAGCTCGCGTTTCGAACGGCAGAGAAATACCTCGTGATCAATTAACACGAACAGCTGGCTCGTTTGATAAACGGCACGAAGAATTTGACGAGGGAGATAAGGCAAATTGACGGTCGCGAAATGATTGAGGAACGATAAAAGATTTTTTTTCAATGATGAATGCGCCGGTGTGTTTGAAGATGATAAGCCCGATAGCCGATTATATCGGTGTTCGTACAACGATGAAACGTCAATCGATCGATTATTCTTCGAATGAATTACGCGAAGGCGATTTTTGCCATATGCTCGCTTATTTTATTATTTAGTTAATTTTTTCACGAATCGAAATAATTTATTTGTTGCAATTAATTTTATTGAATTAATTAATTAAATTTAATTAATTTTATTGAAATAATTAATTGGGTTTAATTAATTTTATTGGATTAATTAATTAAGTTTAATTAATTTTATTTATTTAATATGCATTACTTATGAATTATAAACATTACTTGCCATACTTACGAAACTCTCGTTCCGAAAGTGAAGAAATTCCTCTCCGCTATATCGATGGACTTATAGATCTGTCGTAAAAGTCTGTTCGACGCGATATGTACGTCGATAAGCAAAATAACGCCGTGCTCGCGAGAAGTACCTTGATCTTGTCTACGGCGGGAATTATCGTAATGACACTGGCACAAGGTTTTCGAGCCACGATAAGAAACCGTTTCACGAATCATTTCAGCGGACCGATAAACACGTGTCGGCGCCATTCTCGACGAATAACTTCAGCTTTTGGGAAGCACATGTTCGTCCAGAATTAGCGGAAGGGGGAAAATCGAATTGTTCGCACGTTGCGAGCTGCGTTTCTCGATTGGCATTTAGTAAATTAAGCGGTTTAATCCTTGAACCTCTGGGATGTGAAAATAAAGGGGCCGGGTTGAAATTCCGAAATTTGAATGCTCCGACGGTTTAAAATTCCGAATTTTAATGTTCCGTAATTCAAGATGGGGTTGAAATTCCGAACTTTGAATAGTCAGAACGCTCGAAACTTCGAGTGAATTTTACACGAAAGACCAAAACTCCGAAAATCTTAACACCGTCAAAATAATTCGGCCCTGGAAGTTTTAAAAGTTTCAAAATTTTCGATAAATCGACGAATTATTTCAAGAATTTATTTATTTATCAAGAAGTGATTTTGCGTTAATTTTGAAATTTGTCTAGACAATGTTATACGTTCTATATGATTTGCAGTCAACTGTGCAGACTTTCGCTGGCATGATCTTGACACGAGGGCCGCGTTGAAATTCCTAACTTTGAATGCGCCGATGGTTTAAGGGGTTGCCCCCACTTGTAGCGCAAAAAAAGGCCTTTTCCATGAATTTTTTAAAAGAAAACTACAAAACTTTTTCAATCGATCAATATACCATCTTAAAGAACACATCTTGAAGAACTTTCAGAAATTTTTTTATTGAAAAATATTACATTGTTTAGTGGCAAATGGCCGTCAATGAAATAATGTTTTTATATACACGGTTTGCGGTGACCAACATTGCGGCGAAGTGGATCATCTGAAAAAAAAATGCGGATGGATTTAGTCAAATATAAGTATAAACTAGTCTTTAATCGAAGGATTTTAAAAAATATTCATTTTTCACAAAATGGCGGACAGTCAAAGTTAATGGTTCGATTTTAACGAAAAAAACCGCCGTTTTTTGGCTATAAAACGGCCATTTTTTTTCGAAAAAAAAAATCGAACGATTAAAGACTACATTTTTATGTATTAAATAAGCCTGCAAAATTTCAAGAAGATCGGTTCATTAGTGTTCGAGTAATCTTGGTCACCGACTTCAGAAATGCCATTTCGAGGACAAAGCGTTTAAAGTTTCAATTTTCCAACGGATTCTTCTCTTTCAACGCTCATATCTCAGTCAATTTTGTTCGGATCGACTTGAAATTTTCAGGACATATTCTCAGATACTTATACTTCAAAAAAATGCAATAAAAAAAAATCGATTTTTTTCAAAATCGCAAGTGGGGGTAACCCCTTAAAATTCATAATTTTAATGTTCCGAAATTAAAAGGTTCGTCAAGATTATGCCAGCGAAAGTCTACACAGTTGACTGTAAATGATGTAAACTGTAAATGATGACGAATGAAACGTAGAACATTGTCTAGACAAATTTCAAAATTGACGTAAAATCACTTCTTGATAAATAAAAAATCTTGAAATAATTCGCCGATTTATTGAAAATTTTGAAACTTTTAAAAGTTCCATAGTCGAATTATTTTGACGGTGTTTAGATTTTCGGAGTTTTGTTCTTTCGGGGTAGTATATTTTCGGAGTTTAGAGCGTTCTGATCATTAAACGTTCGGATTTTCAACCCGGCCCCAAAACAAACCCTTCCAGAATTTCCCTACACTTATTTCATCCGGATCCTTCAGCTGGAGCCTGGGAAATGTTATTCTCGTTTTTAAAGAACTATGGCCCGCGGTAACCCTCAGCATTAATTAAAAAAAAGCCTTTGAATAAATCCCCAATGTGAAACAGTTCCATTGGCTTTGAAAATTATCTGATTCCATCTTTCGTGTTCTCTTCTGGTAAGGTCATTATGAGAATTTGTTAAACTATCTGGAAATCGGTTTTTTATAATTTCTTTTTTTCTACGTTCTAACTATATCCTTGCGGATTTTAGCCCGTCGAAGTTTGCATCGTTGGAAATTGCATTTTATTTCCTGTATTCAACATTTTTATTGTCATCCAAGATATTTTTTGATAGAGTTATATTAAGGGGCCAGTCCACTTTGGAGCCGCGAAAAAAGGCTATTCTCGCGATTTTTTTT
This sequence comes from Ophion slaviceki, assembly GCA_944452715.1. Taxonomy (NCBI): domain Eukaryota; kingdom Metazoa; phylum Arthropoda; class Insecta; order Hymenoptera; family Ichneumonidae; genus Ophion; species Ophion slaviceki. Next base: position 23,318,326 of record OX101792.1, read on the forward strand.
TGAGGATTTTTTATAAGATATGAATATAAAAGTTGTTGGGCTTGACAAATAAAGTCTTGAAGTACATTTAAAAAAAATTGAATTCTTTTTTATTCATTTTTTCGCATATTCGGCAACGGCTTGGCTGAAACAAGAAAATCAAAGTCCATTAGATTCAGTATGATACCAGCTACAAAATGACCCTCGGATATAAAGTTTTATCGAAAAATAAAATAATGGCAGATGAACATCGAAAGAAGTAAAAAAAAAACGCGTTTTTTTGCAGTTTTCCGCAAAAAATAGAGTAAAAATCAAAATTTTAAAACCATCGAGGGTCATCTTGTTGCGAATCATGTTTAAAATATGTGGTTCAAATTTCAAGAGAATAGGTTTATCAGTTTTAGAGATACGATGGAGCTAGATTGTGAAAACGTATTACCCAATAGAACCATTCCCATCACTCCCTACCCTCCTTTCGCCAACCTAACCTAACACGCGCTCCGACCACTTCGAAATTTCAAAGTCTAATTGCGACCAAACGATACGATCGATTGAGATGAAATTCGTCGTGTACATGCGATATTGTTGAAGAAAAAGCCTGGCGGACGGCATTTTTCCAAATTTTGAAAAAAA